>SKCR01029010.1:0-89634 GCA_019454045.1 Zanthoxylum bungeanum | reverse complement strand
TTCATTGGTTTTTGGAGGTCTGTCATCATCCAGATATACAGATAATCATATAGTCTCTGATGGAGCGAGTTGCGAATCCCCCTGCTCATCACTCTCTACTTCCTCTTATGGTTCTGCTTCTGATAGATCATGCACCCCTTCATTTTCTGTGGCCACTCATGTTGGTTTTGGGTTTGTGTTTGGATTTGAATCAGTTTGTGGGCTTTTCAATGAATTTTATTGTCTGGTCTTCAAGAAACACTACATCCATCTGCTTCTAATAAACTTCTTTTCCTTCGGGTCCCATAGCATGTATCTAAATTCCTCGTCTCCATAGCCTATGAAGATGCATGAAGTAGTCATTACATCGAGCTTCTGCGTGAGCTCATTGGATACATGTGCAAAGGCTAAACAACCGATTGTTCTAAGTTGAGAGTAAAAAAGCCTTATTACCATACCATACTTTCCCCGGAACCTCAAAATTCAACGGTATATATGGTGATATGTTGATCAGGTAGCATGGGACACGAATAACTTCTCCCAAAATGGCTTTGATAGTTTAGCCATGTTGATCATGCTTCTGAATTTCTCCATAATGGTGCAGTTCATTCTTTCAGTAACATCAATATAATGTGGGGTGTGTGGAACCGTATTTTCATGTTGAATGTCATGTCTTTCACAATAGGCATCGAATTATCCAGAAATGTACTCGCCTTCATTATCTGTGTGAAGGCACTTCAGTTTCTTCCATGTTTCATGCTCTATTATTGCATGGAACAATTTGAAATGATCCAAGACCTGGTCCTATGTCTTTAAGAAATATACCCACACTTTTCGAGAAGCATAGTCAATGAAAGTCTCAAAGTACTTGTTATCGCCTAGTGAATTAACCTCTAATGTACCACAAATATTTGAGTGTACCAGATTGAGAACTCTGATCTTCTCATAGAAGAGAAGTTAAATGAGACTCTATGTTATTTATCAAATTGACAGTGATTACAAGGATTTAGAGCGGCACTCTTAGAGACATAGATTAAATCATTCTCTGCCAAGGTAGACAATCATTTTTCACTCATGTGACCGAGTTTCTAGTGCCGCAGATTTTGAGAAGCCTCCCGTTTAGCTACATTAAGGCTCTCTGCACACATATTCACATAAGTCTTATATAAAATACTGTAAATATATCATCGGGCGATGACCATGACACTTTATATCATTCTCCATATGCCATTGGTAAACTGGCTAGCATAGCTCTATTTGTCAAGGGCTACCCCCGATGGTAGATTGAGCCGAAGTTCTGGAACATGTCTAACATCTTTCAGGGTTATTATACACCCTCTATTTGTCCGCATATTAATATCATCAATCCCCACTATTTGAGAGGAACTGATATTTCCCATTTTCACTGCACCAAAGTCTTTTGCTTTGTATGTTGTGAAGAAATTCATGTGAATGTGACGTGATAAGATGTTGTTGTATCTACTACCCACTCAATATCTAGGGTTGCGATGTGAATACATGTCTCTTCCTATATGAAGTAAATGATTACATCTCATTGGATAACTACTAGTGTCTCCACATAATTATTGTTTGTCTGGGAATTTCCTTGACCTTGTTCTTATTGTAGTTTTATGTATTTCTTCTTTAAGTGGCATTATATGCCACGATAGTAGCATTTGTAAGTAGGTTTTCTTCCGTTTGTGGATTTACCTCTACTTTCTCGATTTTTATCTCGTTGTCTTCCTAGATTCTTCGTGACGAGGGCTTATGTCTGATCTGTGCCCACATTTTTTCATATGGCCTCCCTATTTGACAGATCATCTTTTGCCATAGGCATGATAAGTTTACCTCCTGGAGTCGAATTTTTGAGAGTAACTACCAATGTCTCTCAGCTATCAAGAAGAGAACTGATTAGTAGGATGACTTGTTTTTCGTCTCCCAATTGCATGTCTACTGCAGACAACTAGTTCACCATGCTCTGGACCTCATTGGTGTGCTCTGCTACTAAAGTTTCACTCTTTAACTTCACGTTCACCAAACATCTCATTATTAAGGCTTTATTACAAGCTGTCTTAGCCTGTTACATGCCTTCCAACTTCATCCAAATTTTATAAGCATATCTATCATGTGCTACATGGTGGAAGATGTTGTGACCAATCCACTGCCTAATCTGACCCAGATTTCTGTTGTTGAGCTTGTTCCAATCACTCTCTTTGAAAGAATATGATTTCACTCCTTCTATCTCGATCACATCGTATATATATTTATAATGCAAATAATCTATAATTCGCGACCTCTAGAGAGAGTAATTGGTTATCGTCAGCTTAAGTATTACACCATAATGCAGATCTTCCATTTACATTATAAGTTTAAGATTTAAAATGAAAATAGTATAAAATCAGTGATAATTTTCACAAATCAAAAGTCATTGTTGCGTCCGGAACGGTCGAAAATAGTGAATTTGACTATTCGTTGGTCCAAATCTGACTCATGGGCTGATTTGTAAATTTTAAAAAATTACTGACGTTAAATTATAAATTTTAGAGACTTTAGGGGCTCAATGAAATTTACCAAGCATTATTGTGTGTCGACACACGATGTTGATGTGTCTGATGACTGGACGCTGACGTGGCGGACACGTGTATCGTCTACAACCTCTGGAGCGCGTGGGCAGTCCTCTAGAAGGCGCGTGCAGCGCGTGTGAAGTCATTGTTTCTCCATTTGATTACCAAAAAATACCATCGTACTTGTATCGACGTGAACAAGCTGATGATATGCTCAAAATTGATCTTTGATAACTTTTCCGAAACTTAAATTTTTCGAACCGTGTTCCGTTCTTTGATTTTACGATCCCGATGTATAACTAAAGCTTTTATACTACTTGTTGTGATTCTCTGATCACTTAATAGTATTTATGAGGAAAAATCGAATTCTATTACTATAAGAACAGAATTTACAAGTATTTGAAACTCTACAAAAAAAAAAAAAAAAAAAAAAACACTTCACTTTTTACACTCTCTAAGCATCTTTACATGAAGCTTAATTGTTGGGATAAATTTAGCTCTCAAATGAGCTCTGAATTTATAGCTAAAGCATGACTCAAACTGTCAATAAATAAATAGTGCCCACGTAAAATTATTTATAGTTTTGCACCAAATATTCAAAGTCTACCTAAAGATGGTTTGGAGGCTTGCAATTATAGTTGACAATGCATGCTACCATGCATGCAGCTGGATCCTTCAAATAATGGGAAATGCTCAGGGCTCCTTTCTACTTTAAATTAGGGGTGGCAATTTGGATTATGATTCGTTTATTTGTTCGATTCGATTCGCTTTAAAGCTAATATGAGTTTGAAAAAATATATATGTTTAATAAATGGGTCAATTCGTTTCGATTCGATTATTAAACGAATCGAATACGAATTTAAGCTTATTGATTCGTTTATTCGTTTAAAATTCGTTTTATTATTTTCTTTTACTAGTTTTTGTGCATTTTCAATTAAGATTCGAGAATTTATGGTTAATTACTATTAAAAAAATAATATTATCAATATTTGGTGAATTATTTTTAATAAATTTATTAATTACATATTTCATATGTATATATTTATGAAAAATAAATGTAAATAAATTATGAAAAATTATGTTTTTGAATAATATCATGACTAAATGAATATTTGTATTCGATTCGTTTAATAAATGAATCGAATATGAATCAATCATATTTTGATTCAATTCGTTTAGGATCCAATACAAATTTGATTCGTTTTGTCACCCGTATTTTAAATTATAACATTGCTTTCACAGACTTGAATGAAACTATAAAAAGTTATGTTTAGCACTTGGTTGTAAAGTTATATTACTATTTGTTAATATACTAGATTTTTATTACATTTTTTGTGTTCTTCTCAAGATTGTCATTTGGAAAATATATTATATTTTCTTCTATAATTCATAGAAATATACATTTTGTTATATAGTTTTATCAAATATAAAAAAAAAATGACGGAAGAGAAAGCTTTATGTGAATTGTTGGATCAATGAGGAAAGGAGAGCTTGGAAGTGGGTGTTTGCATGGAGGCATCAGACAAGTCTCCAAGGGCTTTCTGGACATATCGTCGAGCGGATTATGTGCAATTGCATCACCAGAAATGACCATAATTTGTCCAAAATCTTCAACACACCACACATGGCTATCCTAACTGTTAGGAGATGGTGAACTGAAACTGTCACGTAAGTAAAGTGAAATTGAGAATAATTATTAGTTTAGGAGGCATTATCTACCATATAACAAATAATTAGGAGGTTTAACTTACCATATAACAATACAATAATAATTAGGAGACTTAGTCTATCATAAATATTATCAATAAAATAAAGTAATGAGACAGATTTAACGTGGTAAAATCCTCAATGTGAGAGAAACATTCATGGGCAAAAGTAGAAAGATTTCATTATGGTAGAAAGAATTTTACAATCTCTCTCTAAATTAAAGAAGTGAACAATCTCACACTCTCTTAGAATAAGAGAACTACAACTCTCTCACAAACTCTTAAGAAGAAACTATATTTTCTCTTTTAGAATACAGATGATTTGGTTGAGAATGAGATGAATAAAATAATGAAATGAAATCTTTATTTATAGACATGAAATTCACTGTGCAAATAGTAAATTCTAATTTTTTATTATTATCTTTTTTAAACATGTGAGACCCACCCCATATTTTTAATTTTTTCTTCCATCATGTTTTCGGTGTATGATTGCCTTGACTTTTAACACTAACCTCTCCTCATCTCTGGGAACTATCATAGATCATAAATTTTGGAAACTAGTCACAAGTATATGTTACAATTTATGATTGATCATAAATTTTTGTCACTAGGCATAAGCATTTATTACGTTCACAAACTAATATCTTAGCTGGAAGAGCATTAATGCTGGTGTTTTAATGTTTCACTAAACGTTAGTATTAACGCTCGCAAAATCATAATATTACATCATGAGATTATTTATTGACATTAACTTAACATTTATTCCATAACTTATAAACTACCTTAAACACATCCTATAAGAGAGATGAAATGAATATAATCAATTTACCCTCAATCATGTAAAAAATAAAATAAATCCTCAATACAATAATGTTAATTATGACAACTCATATCCTAAGCATCTCCAACATGGCTCTCTATATGTACCCAAAAATATCATCATTTTTAATTTAGGAAGTCATATAAGAGAATTTGTTGGAATAATCCTCTTATATATCTCTTGCATACCTTCTATATGATATAAAATCATGTTAATTAGTTGATTTTTATAATATATTCCTCCTAAATTTAAGAAGCGAAGTCACCGGAAACTTAAGTAATATCCGAGTAGAGAGTGTTGCTAGAAATTAAAATCTAAATTCACTCCCTAAATTTATAAAGTGGGATATGCACTTTTCGAAAATAATCTACCTTAAATTTTCGGTTACAATCTTAAATTTTTCGTAGCTGATGCTTAATTTTTACTGTACAAAAGATGGGGGTACTACACTAATTAATGAGTCGTTCAATTACCATCATTAAGTAGTATTATAGTTTGTAAGCATTTGTACAAATTTATTTTACATAAAATAATATGGTATAACTGCTTTGAATAAAAATATCTCATGGTCTATATAATTTAATTTATAATTTTGTATTCTCATCCATAATTACCTTGGACATGAATTTATGGCTCTTTCATTGCTAAATAAATATTATTGACTAAACATTTAATTACTTTATTTTCATTGTTTTATTAAAAATTGATTGATTAATTAAAAAGAGATTCATCTCGGTAGTTAGCACGGTTGATTGTGGAGATGGTCAACATAGAAAATTGATTGGAACTCTAAAATTTTGTCTAGGTTAGGACCATTAAATCTAAGATCAGTTATATTCTATGACTTATTTTATTTTATTATTATTATTTTTAAAATCAAAATAGAGTAACACTTGAAGAACCCGCATAGAGCTCTCCAACAGAAATTAAGCTCGACATTCAACTTAGTTTATCTAATAGGAACGAATCTAGCTTCAAAGATTGAGATGGTATGTAATGGTAAATACGGTAAACAGACAAAATGAAAAATCATGGACATGTCAGGATGACATGACCATAATATTATATGATTGATGTGAGAAAGAAACCCGTGCGACTTAAAACATATGACAATCTAAACTTTTAGAAAGAAAACTTAACACCCCTAATCTAATATATAATCTATAGCCTTCTTCTTCGTCGTTGTAGTTATAATTTTAAACAGTATAATGTTGTTGAATTGTATCAATGTCGAGTCCTTTCAGCTTCACCACTGATTCAACGTGCCCTTTCAAAGTATGCAACTCCCTCAGCCTGCAATATATGCATTTGCATTTGCATATTATTACAATACATAATAAATAGCTAACATAATATGTATGTATGCTTACCTTGCCACCTCGGCACGCCTCTTGGCTTGCTCGGCGATCTCTGACAGCTCTCTGTAACTATTTTTGTCGGAGAATATGGTGTTGGATTCCGGTGGTTGAAGACCATGCAAGGTCCTTTGTGCAGCAGCCCATTGTGCCTCTCTCTCTTCTTTTCCATAGTCTTTCTTGGTTGTGAAAGCAGTCTATTTTTATCACGAAGACACAAATGCAGAAGAATTAGAATTTGCAACAATTGTACAGAAGCGTACGTCTTGCCTAGGAAGAAAACCTTACCTTGTTCTCCAGAAGAGTATCCCAAGCTTTCCCACTGAGGATGTACCGGATTCCAAACTTTAGTATGTCAAGAGGAATATATGTTACCAGACTGTAAAGCCAGATTACACCCGCCCAGCCCCACCCACAACCCTCTATCCGCGCAAAACTCCAATTTGCATACACCGCTATGAAAGTTGCTACCTGTTAAATGAATAATGATTCTGTATATTTTAGCTCTCCAAGTTAACAATCTAAGAGATGAGATATATACATCTTCAACGTAAAGCACACAAAATTGAACAGGAATGGCAAAAAGCAGGGACTGTCCAAATTTAAACTAGTTTAGTTTGCTTTGTGTTGCATTTGAAACGAGTGCATACTCATTTCAGTGAGTGATGATGTCTTCATTGAAAAATACCAGACGGAGTATGAACTGACACAAAATGAAAGCCCTTTTAAAGCTTTGCAAGTCAAATTGAGTTCTTACAAGTTGTGCAATCACAAATGCTGTGACTAAAAGAAGTCCAGGGCGTTCAATGAAGGACCAGCTGCGAGACCTTGTGACGAAAATAAGGGCTTGGCTAATAATACTGACTTGCAAGTATAAAGCTGCCATCATCTCATCGGGCCTATTTCTTAATGATCTTACACCAAAGGCGTCCTGCATTGTGGAAAATGATAAACAAACAAAAATAATTGGATATAATGCCTCAACAAAGACAGATAAATAAAACAATAATGTCATGCTTGAACATTACCGAGAAAAAGTCAGTCTTCCTCATTGCCCAAAAGAATATTACAGTCATGATTGCCAAGTAACTTCCAAGCACAACACCAGTTGCAAAAATCTCTTTTAGTTTCCAGCTGTCTGGGAGAGGGGATGGCTTGACACGATCCTTTGAAATCGTCATAATTGTTCCTATAATTAGGAAGAGAATCAGACTCCTGATCTTCTTAAGTCATGAGAAATTGTGATAAGAGACATATATATTGACATATTGGTTGGTTGAAGATGATCTCACCGTCATTTAAGATGGCAATTATCAGAACCATGAATGGGGAAAAGTCAAACTTCCATATCAACGCAATAAGCATAAAGCCAAGCTACAATTGAGGACAGTGAAGATAAATTATTGAAATATATGGTAAGAACATCTTAATAATAGCACAAAGTTCTCAGTAATATATTTGGAGCACTTACCACAATACGGATGGTAATTGAAACAGCATATATCTGTGAAGATAGTGGATAAAATAAAGAAAAATTAGACAGAGTTAAAAAAAAAAAGGAACTTCAACCGAAAAGGAACTTTAAATGCGACTTACTGTGTAGTTCTTCATCCTTTGGAAAATAGCCCTGCTGGTCAGCACTGCACTTATAATAACACTCAGTCCAGGTTCAGTAAGGACAATGTCAGAAGCACTTCTGGCAGCATCCGTAGCATCAGCAACAGCAATACCGATATCTGCCTTTTTCAAAGCAGGGGCATCATTGACACCATCTCCTGTCATACCACATATATGTTTCCTCTCCTGCAGCCTCTTAACAATTTCGTATTTGTGCTCTATCATATGGGAAAAGATAAACAATAGTATGTTAAAACGGACACCAAAACAATTCAAATCCATGGCAGTTTCTAAAGGTAAGGGGGCTTCTCTGTGTAAAATTTTTGTTGATGTTCACAATTTATCTACATAACCTTGGTTATAGGTAATGCATGATGAAAAAAGAGTTACTAGAATTTTGCACTGTTCTGATGCTGTAAAATAAGAAAATATGGCAACTAAATGCACCTGGAAACACTCCAGCAAATCCATCAGCCTTCTCAATTAATTCATCCACAGGGATGGCCGCAATGGAAGCATCCTTGTCCTGGCCGAGCAAAGATGAAGAGGGGTACATATTTGTTCCCATTCCAAGCCTTCGACCAGTTTCCTTGCCAATTGCAAGTTGATCCCCTAGTCACAATTATACAACTGTTAAGTCATACCTAACAATCAATGCAAAAATATTGGAAATATAAATAACAAGTTTTACCAGTAATCATCTTGACATTCACACCAAGGTTGAGAGCCCTTCTGATGGTTTCGGCACTATCATGTCTAGGAGGATCAAAAAGAGGCAATAAACCAACAAGCTGCCATGGTGCCCCAGGACTATCTTTTGTTTTCTCAGGTATTTCCTGAAGACATATATTGTGTGGAGATATAAGTTAAAGGCTAGTTATTAACTCGGATACAGGACACTGAAAGAAAAGTTTAAAGTAGCAGACCTGTCTTGCAACAGCCAAAGACCGTAGTCCTCTTTCAGCAAATTTGTCAATTACAGCATGAACTTTTTTCCTAACATCTTCCCTGCAATGGCAGAGGTCTAATATCTGGTTTAAAACAGGAAAGCAAGAAAATTAGTATTTAGCAGCTTACAAAATTTATGCTCCATATGACGTCTCAAGAAATAGCATTATTACCTGTTCAGGTGCCCCTTTACTAGCACGATGCCAATTTCCATTAGAATCAATATATGTTAAAGCAGTCCTCTTGTCTACAGGGTTGAATGGTAGGAAATGAACTTCTCTGATACCAGCTCTTGCCTGCTCCATAATTAAAATTACAGTTATAAAATTGAAAACTTTCATAGTTAACAGACAAAAATGACAGCAGGAGATGAGAACAAAAACAATTATACCTCCTTTGGATCTGCCAGCATCCCAACAATTGCAGCATCAATGGCATCCTGGTTTTCTGTCCTTGAAGCCCTTGCTGCAAGAAGGATAACATGTTCTTTCTCCACACCCTTTTCAAACACTTCAATCAGGTTTCTGTCAACAGTCAGCTTGTTCAGGGTTAGAGTGCCAGTCTTGTCACTGCATAGAACATCCATACCGGCCATTTCCTCAATGGCAGTCATTCTCTTGGTGATAGCACCCTGCTGAGAGAGCCTGTGGGAACCAATAGCCATGGTGACGGACAAAACGGTTGGCATAGCAATAGGAATTCCACCGATCAAGAGAACAAGCAAATTGTCAATTCCATCTCTGTATTTGCGGTGTTGTACTGGGTACATGATTATGATCTCAGCAATTATTCCAACAGCGATGGAGCAAATGCAGAAATTACCAATGGCAGTCAGAACCATCTGAAAATGGCCAACCTGATTGGTGCTGTCCACAAGATGGGCAGCTTTACCAAAAAAGGTATGCACACCAGTGGCAATGACGACTGCCTCTATTTCACCTTGTTTACAAGTTGAGCCAGAGAATACCTCGTCATATGGGCTCTTGGTGACCGGAAGAGACTCTCCGGTAAGAGCAGACTGATCAATCTTCAATGGATCACCCTCAAGAAGACGAGCATCAGCAGGAACTATGTCTCCCAATTTAATGCTGATAACATCTCCTGGAACCAAAATCGAAGCATCTTGCTCACTCCATCGGCCATCTCTCAGGACCTACATTGTGTCACGAACAAAAACCACAGATCATGTTAATAAAAACAAAAAGGAAAAATGTACAAAATGATGTGAGATTTTGAAGTTTATGGACATTTGTTGTCACCTTAGTTTTGGGAGCCAGATTAGCCATGAGAGCTGCGGCTGCATTACCGGCATTATTTTCTTCAATAAAGCTGATTGTGGAGTTGATTACCAACAAAACAACGATACCAACAAAATCCTGCCAGTCCGGAGGCCGTCCATCACCATTTGCCAAGGCTATAGCCATAATGGCAGCAGCTTCCATGACCCATGACAAAGGATTCCACATAAATCCCAAAAACTTGAGAAATTTGCTTTCCTGTTGGCAGAACATTAAAAAATCAATATATGCAAAAGAAAAAAGTAATTATTTGTAAAAAGAGGAGCAAATTACACAGGAGAATTAAGAGCAATGATTACTGTGTGTGTGTGTGTGTGTATATATTTGAAGTTACAATGACTACTAAGTTAAAAGGTACAAAATATAAAGACCTTTTTCTCTTCTAGTTTGTTGGCGCCAAAAACTTGAAGCCTGTGGGCTCCTTCCTCCGAAGTCAGACCTTCTCTTGAACATTTCAGCTGCTCAAACACTTCCTCTATAGGAATCCGTTCCTGTAAGCAAAAATATCAAAGCTTTAGCAATTACGTTGAACCACACAAACTGGGAATCAATCTCTTGATTATTTACATGAAAATTGCCAGACTATTCCATCAACAATTATGTTTTAAACATTATTACAACCTTTGATAGTTCAACATGAAATCCTCAATTTCCAATCATTCATGAAGCTTAGATCTTAAGATTATGTCTATAACCCAGGAACATGTAAGGATTATTCTCAATTAAACAGTTTTTATGTGTATAAGATCCAGTTGATCAAATTCAGTTTGGAATTTATGGGCGGCACTAGGAGTGTTGCTACTCATGCCAAAGTCTATTAATGTTCCTATAATTTCTTTTAGAAATAATAATAAAATATTTAGTGGAAAATAAAATTTTTGCCACCCATTTTGGACCCTTTGAGTTATATGTACCGTAGTGCTATATATCCCAAAAAAATCATCTAAAATGAGGAGTGTCATCATGTAAATTATAAATAATACGATAAATAATTTTAAAATTTATGAAATTCACTTTTCTATGAGTATAGTTTCACCTCACCTCCTTTAAAATAAATCTGTGTCATCTCATTTTAGATTCTTTCAAATGATTTTGGGGTCTCTTCTATAATCGTTAACAACATCGAGTGGCAAAAAAAATCATAATATCACATTAATTTAATTATCAGACATTAACAGCGACTATAGAAGAACTAAATGTCTTCTGATTTTTTTTTTTTAAAAAAAAAAAAAAAAAAAAGTCTTCTAACTCACTCTGTCTCTCTAAGCCATTAGATATATCAATAAAATAAAATATTAAAAGAATCGAATAAAACATCAATTTGCAGTCATTTCCAGAGAACAGAATTTGGTTCTCTCAAATTATAAAATTAATCAAAAAAAACGACAAGCTGGATAAAGTACCACGGCCCGTGACGGCCGTACTCTCAAATACGAATGAAAAACGACACGTGTACGATACTACATACAGTACAGAAATACCACAAAACACAAGAAATGAAAAAAAAATACTACAAAATTTCTATAAAAATATAATGAGTTTGACACCCGCCATTCGGCGCGTGAGGAATACAGAAAGGAAGAGAACTAACTGTCTCGCGTCCATGGTCATCTCTTACATGATCATGTGCTTGTTTTGAAAAAAAGAATTGCAAAAACGCATAGCCACTTAAACATCTTTTCGTGATACATGATATTTAGCCATCATTAAAATTAAAAAAAAAAAAAAAACATTTAAATTTAATGAATAATAATTAAAAAGAAATCTGAGCCATCCACGTTAGCGTAAGGTTACACATACTATAAAGAAAACTACTACTCCCACCCCCGACATGCGGCCCTCCTCTTGTCTCCCCGGAAATTTCAAATTTGCCCCATTTGAGTTAAAAATTTCATTCCCCTCACATATAGTTATGTGCCCTAGCATATAGTCATGCGCCCTAGCATAACTTTAAAGTAAAAAAAAAAATCCGAAAATTATTTAAAAAACTGAATTTATAACAATTTTTAACCTGCATTATGTTAGAAATTTAGGTAAAAGTATTTCAAAATTGGTCAGTTTTGCATTTTTGTCAATTTTTTTATTTGTTTAATAAATATTACAAATTTATTATTTATTAATTTAATTTTTTGATTATTTTTTAGTTTAATTAATAATATTTATGTATAAAAAATATAATTTTATCAAAAAAATCAGTTTATAAAATAAATTTTGACATAGTCCATAAATCCCCACATAACACCGTCGGGTTTTCTTACACCCTCATTACCATGTACCACCCATCCTAATGTGGTGGTGGGAACATTCATCATACGAAGCTAAAGAATGGGCAACTCGTTATAGGATTCGTAATCAATTATGGTACGAAGTATTGAGTATCTCACCAAATGCGCTAGGAGAAGACTTTGGAGGCAACATAAATTAGAATTTTTTTTTTTTAAGTGTAATTTTTTATGTTATTATTTGTACTCTTTTTTAAATATATATTTCTCTAATATACATGAGAATATTTTATAATACATAAGTAGTGTTGAATAAATTAAAAAAGAATCACAAAAATTAAATGAATAAATGAACACAAAATAATTAATAATAAATATGAAATTTGTAATATTTATTAAACAAATAAAAAAGATTAGATATATAAAGAACAAAAAAATTTAAATTTTAAAAAATAAACAAAATTAAAAAAATTAATTAATAAAAAAAATATAAGTTGTGTTAAATTAATATATATATATATATTGTTAAATAAGTGTGTATATATATATTGGGGGAGTGGATTTTTATAAAAGAGAATGATAATTTCGATATCTAAGTAGGAAAAAAAGAAGTGGGAGTTTTGAGAGTATGAGTAGTAGCCATCTACTATAAATCACCACATCATCGGAGGCGTGACAGTGACAAAAAGTCACGCCGCAACCGCCGAAGTTAATGATAACATAAAGTGAAAAATCTCCGTTATATAATTATATTGGTACAAATAAGAGATAAAAAGATAATTAAATTTAATCACAAAAAGATTTAAAAAAAAAAAACGCTAAAAGTGAAAGTACACTAGCATAACAAGAACATAAGCGATGGAATCATTGATCCGTAAACACAAACAAACGATGTGAGATACGTTCCTTGTTTGGTGAGAAAATTTAGGAAGCTGAAACGGCGCTGTTTTGTGCTTCAGCAAAACAAAAACTGAAAGTGTGGTTTCAGTGTTTTGAAATTAAACGACTTGCTTGTTTGCTTTGTTATTGGGAACCAAATAGAAAGTGGAAAGAGAGAAGGAAAGAAGGAATGAAGAAGAATACCAGATCAACGGATTCGTTTTTGATTTCCTCGAGGCTGATGGCCTTATCGCCTCCCATCGTTGGAGCTCAAAGCGACTGTGAGTTTTTTTTTACAATCCCTTAATTGCTCCAGTGAATGGTTTATAATTATATAAAAAAAAATAAAAAGAGAGAAACGAAATTTCTGAGAGGAGGATTTATAATAAAAGTCTAACAAGAGAAAATTTATACTGCGAGCATTGAATTTTGAATTGTGTTTGAGAAGTTTGAGATAAAATCCGAACGCAGCTTGAATTATGCCACTGAAGTCGCAGCTCTCCCTTTTATATTTCGTCCCCGGCAGTGGTGGGCCCACTCGCGCCTTTTTTCACTTGTCACGCGCTTTGTGAGGGAGTGAACCACACGCGGGGACTGGTGCCCTCGGTGCTCAGTTTGGAATCTTTAGAGGTTACGATGATCACGTTTGTTGCGTCATATCAATGTATTTTGTGGCTAAAAGGAAAATATCAAAAGAAAAAGTAATTTCTTTTGTTTTTGTTTTTGTTTTTTGTTTTTTGCACACTAAATTTTGGTGATTTGGTTCCAAAAAATAATTAGGAGTTGATTAGTCTATATATATAGATATGACTCGATTTTTATACTTTCTAAGTCTGATGTTTTTCATTTAAATTATTTTTAAAAGGTTAATTAACTTGATTTTGCATGCCATTTAAGCGGTGCGTTATTGTCTTGTTGATAAAGTTAACCAATGGGATATATTTTAATCAAATGAGATTGGGACAAAGTTGTTGCACATTTGTTATAATCTTTTAGAACGATTTCATAATTTTGGAAGTTTTAGTTATTGATGAATAGTATAATACATCAAAGGTTTTAAAATAGAGTTGGCAGGCCGAGATAGGCCGGGATTATTAATTTCGATCATGTCATGTATCGATTGTGATTCGGGATAAAAAAAAATTATCCAAATTTCGTGTTGATTTTTGAATCGAGATGATTTTTCATTCAGAATCCTAAACCAAATGATTTGGAATCCCAAATTCCTATATGAATTTGGAAAAGGAATTCAGGACGATGTCTGACTTTTTATTCATGACGAAAAATCATCATAAATCTTATACCGTATGAGATCTTGAATACTAATCAACATTTGACATTTTTTGACATACCTAATTTTAAAATAAATAAAATTCTATTGTCTTGCACACAAAGAGTTTTAATGTGGCTTATCAATATCTAAATTTAGAAAATCATGATTTAACTATTAGTAGTCCAAAGGCGCGTGGTTTGGTGGCAAAAAATTTAGGATTTGATTATCAGGTGATCGTGATTTTATAAATTTAGCACACAAGCGCACATATTTTTCAAGTAATATAGTTACTATTAGTCGAATATGTTGGGGATGGTGCTCAGAGCTCCAATTCCCGGTTGTATTTCTTTGAGAATACTTATGTAAAACGTTATTATTATGAATAATATATGCAGTTTCTAGAATATAATATATTTTTTAATATAGTAAAGACGTAATGACCTTAGAATGACTAGTCATGATGCTGTTGCAAAAGCGTCGCAACTGACAATGAGTTGTATCATGACGTTGTCATTCTCAGACAGTTCCTAGTCAAGGTTTACACTACTTGGTTAGTAAAGTGTAATTACAAATATTATTTAACGGGTAGTTGAGAAATCCGAATTAGCCTCAATCAGATTCAGACCCTGTTGCAGACCCTGAAGATGCGTCTGACGACAGACCCTGGAGAGTAAAATCAGACCCTGGTGCAGACCCTGAAGGCAGAATCAGACCCACAGAGCAGACTCACGCAGCAGACCCTGAGAAGCAGACCCAACCGCGAGCTTCGGACCCAACGACGTTCAGACCCTGAGTTTCAGATGCAGAGGTATGATTCAGACCCAGTTGGGATTCAGACCCTGAGCGAAGGCGTATGGCGTCAGACCTTGAAGCGAAGTACGTCTGGCGGCAGACCCTGAAGACAGACCCAAGCTTTGTGTGTATGTCTCTGAAAGCTTTGTGCCTCTGCCTCTGAATGCCTGCTGAAATCGAGCCTCTGACGATGATGAAAGCGAGCCTCTGACTCGACGCCCCTGACTCTGATGAAAGCGTCTGCCTCTGAACAACGAACCACTGCTTCACTTTCCCGAGGCTTGTTGATGCCAACAATCTCCTTAAAACAAATTCGTCCCCTACCGAAGATGCAGTAGAACGTGAGACGTTTGTTTCCCAGGATGCAACAGAAAATGAACGAGTATGGGCACCACCAAACTCGTTTCCAACGAACCACAAGGTGTTTGAACTCTCCCAAACAAAAACAAGGGAAAAGCCTTAAAACGAAAGCTTATGAATTTGTTGCTTGTGTATATTGTTTTCAAAACGAAAAGCCCTCACTGCCTTTTATAGAAGGAAAATAAAAATGCCAATTAAATCTCATAAATGTGAGGCCTTTCACTTGAAGTAATCACCAACTTAATTAAATTAACTGTTATGGAACTTCAAAAGGCTTGGAAAAAATAAAGAGACATGCAAAAATTGGTTGGGCCGGCCCGCATAATTTGGTCCAGCATTCGTGTACGCATGACGCGCGGGTGCACACGAGTCAGGCCTGATCGGATTTTGATTTGCACCCCCTCTGCGCGCGCACGTAGAGAGAGCCTCAATCCTTATAACTCTTACCCATCTACATATGAGCAATCATATATAAACACAACTTCTCTCTATTAGCTTTCCTATGTGGGACAAGCACATTTCTCTTGATTTTCCAACACCAATTGGTGAACTTTGAGCAACAATTTCTCATTCACCCAAGCACCATTTTAAGCATATGAATATACCATTTCGAACTACTCACGGAGGAGTATCCGAATCAATCAAAACCAACCACTAACACGAAGTGGACCATGCTTAAGCATTTTCCAACAATCCCCCACATGAATGAAATTGGCGAAAAACGTCAAATAAAATTATTTTATAAAATATTTTATTTTGACTTAGAAGAGTTCAACACCTGTATATGATAGGTAGGCCTTAGCCTTTGAACCTTCCCTTGTGAAAATATATCTCATTTACTGGCTGACAGTGGACGCGATGTCATTGAACTGTACTGCCGTTCATGTAAATGGAAAACATATATCACACAGATGTTTTACCTAACACATCTGAGTTCTCATTATTATGTTCATTTTGGCCATGAACATCTACCTGGTTCTGCAAGAGTTTCTAAGAATTGAGCCCCGTACAATTCCCTTTGAAGCGGTCCCACTTCTCTCTCACATAGGTGATTTCTTATTTAAGAGTAGCTCGTAATACTCCGCTCGGATTCCCGACGCATAAGAATAATTAAAAGCCTTTGATTAACCTCTATCCATACGAGCATCACTGTTTCATTTCACCATAGGAATGGACTAGAGGGTAACCCTCACAGTGAACCAATTATGTCTTTTACGAGTAGGTTGTCCCATTGAACCTAGATCTTGGGATCTCCAATCAACAAGATTGGGTTTTCATTCGTAATAAACATTTATCTAATGGGCTTTAGTCTCATTCCCCTCGATGATTTCACAACAAACTCTCTGTTTAACCATTTGGTTAGCGGATCCGCAATGTTATCCTTTGACTTTACATAGTCAATCGAAATAACTCCAATAGAGAGTAATTGTCTAACGGTATTGTGTCTACGACGAATATGTCTAGACTTACCATTATACATATTGTTATGTGCCCTTCCAATTACAGATTGACTATCGCAATGAATCCAAATTGATGGCACTGGCTTAGGCCAACTTGGAATATCCTCTAGAAAATTTCGAAGCCATTCTGCTTCTTCAGCACACTTATCTAATGCAATGAATTCTAGTCCATTGTAGATCTGGCTATCACAGTTTGTTTGGAGGATTTCCATGATATAGCTGCAAATGCTAGTGTAAACACATAGCCACTGGTAGACTTTGAGTCTTTCATATCAGATATCCAGTTTGCATCACTGTATCCTTCGATTACAGCTGGGTATCTGTGATAGTGCAGCCCATAATTACGAGTAAAGCGTGGGTACCTAAGTACTCTCACTATTGCTTTCCAGTGATCAAGCCCTGGATTACTCGTATATCTGCTGAGCTTGTTTACAGTACAGGCTATATCAGGCCTTGTACAACTCGATAAATACATCAGACTCCCGATCACTCTAGAGTATTCTACTTGAGATATACCATCTCCCCTATTATTTGATAGATGTAAACTCACATCTAAAGGAGTTCTAGCCACAGCAGAATCATCATTGTTGAATTTACCAAGAATCATGTCCACATAGTGCGACTGATCAAGAATAAGTCCATCTGGACTTCTCGAGATCTTTATTCCCAGAATGACATCTGCTAGACCCATGTCTTTCATGTCAAACTTGGATTTCAGCATATTCTTGGTAGATTTCACCATTTTAACATTACTCCCGACAATCAATATGTCATCAACGTAGAGACATAAAATGACATAGCCAACTTCTGTCTCTCTGACATAAATGCATTTATCACATTCATTGATTTTGAAACCATTTGCCAACATGGTATCATCAAACTTTTTATGCCACTGTTTTGGAGCTTGTTTCAATCCATACAAGGATTTAACTAACTTATAGACTTTCTTTTCTTGTCCTGGAGCTATAAAGTCTTCAGGTTGTTCCATGTAGATTTCTTCATCTAAATCTCCATTCAGAAAGGCTGTTTTCACATCCATCTGATGTACCTCAAGATTGCGCAAAGCTGCAATCGCTAGTATCATCCTTATGGAATTTATTCTCGTTACAGGAGAATAAGTATCAAAGTAATCAAGACCTTCACGTTGTCTGTAAACTTTAATTACAAGTCTTGTTTTGTACTTATCAATTGATCCATCTGCCTTCATTTTCCTTTTGAAAATCCACTTGGACCCTAAAGGGTTACATCCTGGAGGAAGATTCACTAACTCCCAGGTGTGATTTTGTAAGATGGATTCAATTTCACTATTGATGGCATCTTTCCACAAAGCACCATCAGCTGACCTTACAGTTTCGTTATAGCTTTGAGGATCATTTTCTAGCAAAAATGTCATAAAATCTGGACCAAATGATTTTTCTGTTCTAGCTCTTTTGCTACGTCTTGGTTCAAGTTCAACAACTTGTTGATCCTCTGGAACATTTATGTGTTCTTGGTCCTGACTATCTTCAATGATAGTCTCATGTGCCCGGTTGTGCACATTTGAATCCGAATTAGTTTTACAAGGAAAAATGTATTCGAAAAATGATGCATTCCTCGACTCCATTATCGTATTCTTGTGAATATCTGGTACATTAAACTCATACACAAGAAATCGATAAGCATTACTGTTATGTGCATATCCTATGAATATACAATCAACAGTTTTTGGTCATATCTTCACCTTCTTAGGTGGAGGAATGACTACTTTGGCAAGACACCCCCACACTCGTAGGAATTTATAGGAAGATACTCTTCTTTTCCACATCTCATACGGAGTTTTCCCTGCTTCTTTTCGTGGTACCTTATTTAAAAGGTAATTAGCTGATAAAAAGCTTCTCCCCACATATTCTGAGGTAAGCCAGATCTGATTAACATAGCGTTCATCATCTCTTTCAAGGTATGATTCTTCCATTCTGCAATCCCATTGGATTGAGGTGAATAAGGAGCTGTGGTTTGATGTATGATTCCATTTTGTTCACAAAGTGATTCAAAAGGAAAAACATACTCACCACCGCGATCACTTCTTAACTCCTTAATTCTTTTATTCAGTTGGTTCTCAACTTCATTCTTATAGAGAACAAATTTCTCTATATCTTCATCCTTGCTTTATAGCAAAATCTTGTGCAATCATCAATAAAGGTAATAAAATATTTATTACCGCCTCTCGATTGTATTGAATTAAAATCACATACATCGGTATGAATTAGATCAAGTGGTTTAGAGTTTCTTTCAATACTATGAAAAGATGATCTAGTTAGTTTTGCCTCAACACAAGTATCACACTTATGTCTGTTATCAATTTTAAAATTGGGAATGTGATTCATGTTAATTAATTTCCGCAATGAATTAAAATTAACATGTCATAATCTACCATGTCATAGATTAGAGTACTCAACAATATAAGCAGAAGAACTAACTTTATTGATATTTTTAGGTTTAATAACCATTACATTGAGCTTAAAGAGCCCATCAGTTACATACCCATTTCCCCCATACATCCCATTTTTAGTCAAAACTACTTTATCAGACTCGAACACCATCCATAATCCATGTTTGTTTAGAAGCGATCCAGACACAAGATTCTTCCGTATTTCTGGTACATACAGAACATTGTTCAAAGTCAACTCTTTCCAAGAGGTCATCTTCAGAATCACCTTTCCTAGACCTTCTATCTCAGATGTTGCTAAATTTCCCATGTATATTTTTTCCCCATTACCAACAGGCTCAAATGAAGAAAACATGCTCTTGTTCGAGCACACATGTCGAGTGGCATTAGTGTCAATCCACCACTCTCTTGGGTTAGAACCCACCAGATTCACCTCAGAAACCACAGTAGAAAGGTTAATGTCTGAAACATCTTGAGTCATATTTTCCATCACATTAGCGTCTTGTTTCTTTTTCTTCTTCGGGAGTCTGCACTCAGAAGACTTGTGACCCATTTTGTCACAGTTGAAGCATCTTCCTTGAAATTTGGATTTCTTGAAAACTCCTCCTTCAGGGCCCATCTTTGACCCTTTATTCTTGAGGTTCTTGTTCTTATGGCCATGTTCAACAACATTTGCCTTGGCCTCATGAGATATTCCTCTCTTGTCAGATACTCGGTTATCTTCCTCAATTCTGAGCTTAAGAACCAAGTCTTCAATGCTCATTTCTTTTCGCTTATGCTTTAGATAATTCTTGAAATCTTTCCAACCAAGTGGTAGGGACTCAATTATCGAGGCTACTTGGAAGGTCTCACTTAAAACCATCCCCTCAGCATGAATTTCTGCTAGAATAATCTGCAGTTCTTGTACTTGGCTTAACACAGTTTTGGAATCAACCATCTTAAAATCTAGGAATCGGCCTATGATAAATTTCTTAGTACCGACATCCTCAGTTTTATATTTTCGATCTAAAGATTCCCAAAGCCCTTTTGATGTTTTCATTCCGGCGTACACACTGTACAAGAAATCATTTAGCCCATTCAGCACATAATTCCGACATAGGAATTCAGAATGTTTCCAAGCATCAATGGCACTGATCACTTGAATATCAATCTCACCCTCTTTGGGTACATGAGCATATTCCTTTAGGAACCTCGCAAGGTTCAACGTGGTCAAGTAGAAAAACATTTTCTGTTGCCACCGTTTGAAATTCTGACCACTGAATTTTTCAGGTTTTTCCGCAGCAAGATTGACATGGCTCACATGTCCAACAGGTTGTCTAGCCATAGAGACAGCAACACCTTGGCTAACCACAGCGGCTGCCATATTAAGCCCAGAGGCTGAAGCAAATTGGCCAGCCGAAGAGGTTGCCACTACACTTTGGTCAGCCACAAGGGCAGCCACAACATTTTGGTCAGCCACAAGGGCAACCACAACATTTTGGTCAGCCAAAGAGGCTGCCACATTCGGATCAACTGTGTTTGGACTATTTTCCATATCCATATAACCGAATTTGTTTAAAGACTGTAATTACAAATATTATTTAACGGGTAGTTGAGAAATCTAAATTAGCCTCAATCAGATT
Organism: Zanthoxylum bungeanum; assembly: GCA_019454045.1. NCBI lineage: Eukaryota > Viridiplantae > Streptophyta > Magnoliopsida > Sapindales > Rutaceae > Zanthoxylum > Zanthoxylum bungeanum. The sequence goes on along the minus strand of SKCR01029010.1, from coordinate 68,314 downwards.
CAGACCTTGTTGCAGGCCCTGAAGATACGTCTGACTGCATACCTTGGAGAGTAAAATCAGACCCTAGTGCAGACCCTGAAGGCAGAATCAGACCCACAGAGCAGACTCACACAGCAGACCCTAAGAAGCAGACCCAACCGCAAGCTTCGGACCCAACGACGTTCAGACCCTGAGTTTCAGATGCAGAGGTATGATTCAGACCTAGGTAGCGATTCAGACCCTGAGCGAAGGTGTATGGCGTCAGACCCTGAAGCAAAGTACGTATGGCGGCAGACCCTGAAGACAGACCCAAGCTTTGTGCGTCTGTCTCTAAAAGCTTTAAGCCTCTGCCTCTGAATGTCCGCTGAAGTGGAGCCTCTGACGATTATGAAAGCGAGCCTCTGACACGACGCCCCTGACTCTGATGAAAGCGTCTGCCTATGAACAACGAACCATTGATTCACTTTCCCGAGGCTTGTTGATGCCAACAATCTCCTTAAAACAAATTCGTCCCCTATAGAAGGTGCAGTAGAACATGAGACGTTTGTTTCCTATGATGTAACGGAAAATGAACGAGTATGGGCACCACCAAACTTATTTCCAACGAACCACAAGGTGTTTGAACTCTCCCAAACAAAAATAAGGGAAAATCCTTAAAACGAAAGCTTATGAATTTGTTGCTTGTGTGTATTGTTTTCAAAACGAAAAGCCCTCACTGCCTTTTATAGAAGGAAATTAAACATGCCAATTAAATCTCATAAATGTGAGGCCTTTCACTTGAAGTAACCACCAAATTAATTAAATTAACTGTTATGGAACTTCAAAAGGCTTGGAAAAAATAAAGAGACATGCAAAAATTGGCTTGGCCGGTCCCGTACAATTTGGTTCGGCATTCGTGTACGCAGAACGCACGGGTGCACACGAGTCAGGCCTGATCGGATTTTGATTTGCACCCCCCTGCGCGTGCACGTAGAGAGAGCCTCTATCCTTATAACTCTTACCCATCTACATATGAGCAATCATATATAAACACAACTTCTCTCTATTAGCTTTCCCATGTGGGACAAACACATTTCTCTTTATTTTCCAACACCAATGGGTGAACTTTGAGCAACAATTTCTCATTCACCCAAGCACCATTTTAAGCATATGAATATACCTGTTGGTTTCTAATTAGGTCCCAAGATTCATGAAATCAAGCAAGAAATTCGCATGAATACATTAAAGAAGTAAGGCAGAATACATACTCACATTGAACGGTTTGAGATGCAACGAAGAACAAAACGAATTGGCCTCCTCCATGAAGCTCGGTAGTGGCTTCTCCATGCAGTGGACTGCTCGGTTTTACTGCTTCTTGCTCATTGAAGATTCGGCCAGGGTAGACACCATTGAAGTTCCAAGCTTCAAGCTTCCAAAGTGGTTCCATGCTCACGAAATGGCTGCCCTAACACCTTAGGATGACTCATGGTGTGTGCTAGCACCTTTGTTTTGCAACAAAACAACTTTTTGCTTCTCTTATCTCTCGGGAGAACCAGAAAACGAGAAGAAGAAAGAATCGGCTCTAAGCCGTGTGAGAGAATGAGGGAAAAAGAGGGAGACCGAAAGTGAGTGAGAGAGAGAAGAAAAAAGAAATGTTTTATTTATTTATTTGATTTTCCAAAAATCAAATAACAAATACACAAATCATTTTCCATTTACAAAAATCAAAAAAGCAAAAGTCAAAAAGCAAAAACAATAAATGCTTTTCAACTACCACATCAATCACTCAAATCAATCAATCAAATTGTCATATATCTCAAAGTCACATCAAGCATCAAATCACAAGTCCGGTACGCAGAACGTACGTGTACGCAGAACGCACGGGTGCACACGAGTCAGGCCTGATCGGATTTTGATTTGCACCCCCCTGCGCGTGCACGTAGAGAGAGCCTCTATCCTTATAACTCTTACCCATCTACATATGAGCAATCATATATAAACACAACTTCTCTCTATTAGCTTTCCCATGTGGGACAATCACATTTCTCTTTATTTTCCAACACCAATGGGTGAACTTTGAGCAACAATTTCTCATTCACCCAAGCACCATTTTAAGCATATGAATATACCTGTTGGTTTCTAATTAGGTCCCAAGATTTATGAAATCAAGCAAGAAATTCGCATAAATACATCAAAGAAGTAAGGCAGAATACATACTCACATTGAACGGTATGAGATGCAACGAAGAACAAAACGAATTGGCCTCCTCCATGAAGCTCGGCAGTGGCTTCTCCATGCAGTGGACTGCTCGGTTTTGCTGCTTCTTGCTCCTTGGAGATTCGGCCAGGGTAGACACCATTGAAGTTCCAAGCTTCAAGCTTCCAAAGTGGTTCCATGCTCACGAAATGGCTGCCCTAACACCTTAGGATGACTCATGGTGTGTGCTAGCACCTTTGTTTTGCAACAAAACAACTTTTTGCTTCTCTTATCTCTCGGGAGAACCAGAAAACGAGAAGAAGAAAGAATCGGCTCTAAGCCGTGTGAGAGAATGAGGAAAAAGAGGGAGACCGAAAGTGAGTGAGAGAGAGAAGAAAAAGAAATGTTTTATTTATTTATTTGATTTTCCAAAAATCAAATAACAAATACACAAATCATTTTCCATTTACAAAAATCAAAAAAGCAAAAGTCAAAAAGCAAAAACAATAAATGCTTTTCAACTACCACATCAATCACTCAAATCAATCAATCAAATTGTCATATCTCTCAAAGTCACATCAAGCATCAAATCACAAGTCAGGTACGCAGAACGCACGTGTACGCAGAACGCACGGGTGCACACGAGTCAGGCCTGATCGGATTTTGATTTGCACCCCCTTGCGCGTGCACGTAGAGAGAGCCTCTATCCTTATAACTCTTACCCATCTACATATGAGCAATCATATATAAACACAACTTCTCTATATTAGCTTTCCCATGTGGGATAAACACATTTCTCTTTATTTTCCAACACCAATGGGTGAACTTTGAGCAACAATTTCTCATTCACCCAAGCACCATTTTAAGCATATGAATATACCTGTTGGTTTCTAATTAGGTCCCAAGATTCATGAAATCAAGCAAGAAATTCGCATGAATACATCAAAGAAGTAAGGCAGAATACATACTCACATTGAACGGTTTGAGATGCAACGAAGAACAAAACGAATTGGCCTCCTCCATGAAGCTCGACAGTGGCTTCTCCATGCAGTGGACTGCTCGGTTTTTCTGCTTCTTGCTCCTTGAAGATTCGGCCAGGGTAGACACCATTGAAGTTCCAAGCTTCAAGCTTCCAAAGTGGTTCCATGATCACGAAATGGCTGCCCTAACACCTTAGGATGACTCATGGTGTGTGCTAGCACCTTTGTTTTGCAACAAAACAACTTTTTGCTTCTCTTATCTCTCGGGAGAACCAGAAAACGAGAAGAAGAAAGAATCGGCTCTAAGCCGTGTGAGAGAATGAGGGAAAAAGAGGGAGACCGAAAGTGAGTGAGAGAGAGAAGAAAAAGAAATGTTTTATTTATTTATTTGATTTTCCAAAAATCAAATAACAAATACACAAATCATTTTCCATTTACAAAAATCAAAAAAGCAAAAGTCAAAAAGCAAAAACAATAAATGCTTTTCAACTACCACATCAATCACTCAAATCAATCAATCAAATTGTCATATCACTCAAAGTGACATGTGATTTGACGCTTGATGTGACTTGTGATTTGATGCTTAATGTGACTTGTCTGCCGCACTCGAATTCGAAATGCGAATGCGCTCACAATCACACTCGGGCTCGGGTTCGCTAATTCCGAATTAACGAATTTTCCGTCGCAACGTAATTAAACGATTATGCCTAGCGAAATCACTATTCACGTCGCTAACGAATTAATTCTAAATTAATTCGTTCGCCCAAATTAAAATCTAATTTTAACTCCGCGTCGAAATCCAATTTCTCATAATATATCGAATATATTATTTTATTGATTAATTCCAAATTAATCGTTCTCTCTCTTTAATTAATATTTTATCCCAGATAAAATATCTTTGTAATTAATCCCAGATTAATTTTCTCTCTCTTCTAATTAATCCCAGATTAATTAAAGTGTGAGTCATACATCATCGGTGAATCTTCGGGAAGCGACCCATGAGATCCCCGGATATGTTGGCAGTAAATACGGTCGTCGGACTATCCGAACACGTAAGTACCTCGTACTACGTTTATACCGATTTACAAGACAAGGTTGGCTTCTAGCAAAGCGCCATGCCTACCCAATTCTCCAGAAATATCCTTATAGGAATATGTGATCTATATCAAGCGTAGTATACCGTAGTATTGTGTATGTCGATCCAGTATCGGATGATCATGTGCTAGGCCTGGGGCTAAAATAGTGTCTGCCCCGTACGAAGCACATATCGGATATCTGGCAACTAGTCTCTATAATCGGATATACATGACCTAGTCATAATATCCCGATAGCTCGAGCATTTAAGGGAACGAGTTCCGTATCCTATGTGACCATCATCTCCATATGACTGGAGTGATACTTCCGTCTTAACATCACACCCAACACACTACGATTCTCAATATACCCAGCATTGGCGTACACAGAACCTGTTTAAGCCCTAGACGACCTCAACCAAAGTATATTGATTGTCGCAAGTATTAGCGGTGCAAGTCTCAGGTTAAGACCAAATACACCTACCCTGATTGCAGACTCCCATAGACACAAAGTCATACTACCAATGGGATTCCCCAGGGGTCTATCCAGAGCGAAGCTGTTTCCCGTACCATCGGTAAAACACAACCTCCTATCACACTTGCATGAGTATCCTATACCTAAATATATAAGAACTATGATGTTATGCCCTCACAACGTGCACAAGTGTAATACTAGTCTTTTACGTATTTATCGATGTCATATCTCGATAATACTCTGACTAGGGATATTTAATGATTTATCCTATGTGGACTGATACTGTCTCATATCATTCTCCGTCCAGGAAAAAATCATAGGGACCTCTTATCATTTATATATCTAGGTGATCTAATCACAAATGATAAGAGTGCAATCTCCTTTGTCACATAGTTAATTTGTACAACAACATCGTGATCTGTACAAATAGTGACGCTATGGGTCATAATTGTCCAACAATCTCCCACTTGGCCTATAGCCAGTCACTCGAGTGTTTAACACCCGAACTATGTACGGTTGGCTCAAACTGCTGAGAAAAGGTTTTCGTCAGCGGATTTACATGATTATCATCTGATGCAATTTATTCAATCATCACATCGCCGCGATGTATGATCCGAACGAATCAGATGAATATCAAAATAAGTATCTGGATCGTCGATGAGACCATTAATTCTTTAGCTTGTGCTGACGCCTAGCTCAGCTGCTAACAGAACTATATCTAATCTAATTAGATTTATTATCGACCCAAATGGCTTCTATTGCTGCCTCAGCTGCAGCAATAACCCGCATTTGTTGTTTATTCGGTAACAGTATCTTGCTTGGAAGATTTCCAGCTCACTGTTCCTTTATACTATTGTATAGTACCTTTGTTACGACTTATAGTCGTTATCATGAAAGCCAAGCTTTCACCGATTATATTATGGGAATATCATTTCCAAGAAATGATATATCATCATTACTCAGGACATTTACTGTCAGTGCGCTCCCACTAACCTCCTTATATACACAAGAATTATTTTCGTTTTGAATTAAATCATAAACTATTATGATTACATCAAAATGAAAATTCCAAGAACCTAATGCTTGCTTCAATCCAAACATGGATCGAATAACCTGCAAACCTAGTTTGCTTGTTATGGTTCGACAAAACCGTCAGGATGTTGTAAACATCCTCCAAAAGGTTTCCGTTAAGGAAAACGGTTTTGGCATTCAGCTGCCACATTTCATGAATGAAACATGCAGCATTAGCAAGCATTATCCAAATGGATTTACCATGGAAACAGGTAAAAGGTTTCGTCGTAATCAACACAATGTTGATAACTCTACCTTTTCGCTACAAGCCTAGCTTTGTACGTTGGTATGTTGCCATCCATGTATGTCTACCTTGAAGACTTATAGTACCAATAGGCACAATGCCTTGTGGTACATCAACTAGTATCTAAACATAGTTGGTATACATGGAATCCATATCGGACTTTATGGCACTTTGCCATAATAGGGAGTCGATACCTTGTATCACTTCCTCATACGTACTCAGTTGGTGTTCCTCAATAAGATAGACATCTTTATGAGGTGAGATCAGAAACCCATACCCCAGGTTGTTTTCTGATTCTCTCTGACCTACGTGGTTCTTGTGTATTCGAAGATTATTGGAATAGTTTCATCATTGATGAACTATTTGTGTTCCATTAGGACTTGGTGCCAGGAATAGTATTACTCCGATTTTCATCGAGTTTTACTATCCTCCCACTTACCACTGCATATCGGTATTCCTCTTAGGAAAACCGCATGGTGAGCAACAATGTAATTGTTCTCTCGTGAGTTGTATAAGTATAATATTTATGGTATCCCTAGGATAACCTACAATTGGCATTTATCCAATTTGGGTTTTAGTTTGGTATCATCCAAACATATGCCTAGCATACCCAAATATTCAGGAATTAGAAACATGGTTTCTTTCCTGTTCATATCTAATATGATATCTGTTAAACAGATATTTTATGGAACCTTATTCAAAATAAGTTCTGCACTGTTTAGCGTATCCGTTGATGGAAATGGTAGCTCTGAGCGACTCATGGTTAACCTTATCATGTCCAACAAAATTCGGTTAATCCTGTTCGGACACACCGTCCGACTGACATGTTCCGGGAGGAGTCCTCATTGAAAGAATACTATACTCTTTCAAGTATATGAGAAACTTATTGCTTAAGTATTTCCATTACGGTCTTACTGTGACGGTTTAATACTTTAGCCGATCTGTTTGTCTATTTCGTGTCGAAACTCTAAAAGTTTCCGATTTGTGTTTCAAAAGAAACACATAACCATACACGATGCCACATCCGTAAAGGTCACGAAATATTCATATCCACATATAGCCTAGCTAGACATGGGCCCACTGCTTCACTATGAACTAGGGTTAACAGATCGGTGGCACTGGCACTTTTACCAAGTAAATAGTGTTTTAGGCACTTTGCCCAATAAACTAGATTCGTAGACTTTATTTGAATAGAATCAAATCAGTCCAAGTACCCACTCTTCGAAAGTGTGGATATACGATTCTTGTTTAATAGTGTCCCTGACAACTATGCCACAATTAGTTTCTTAACTGATCAAATCAGTTTGAGCTATTAGTTTGTCATGTTATATATTTGAGATATTATTTATATTCAAAATATAAATTCTGTTATTCACATCTAATGTGTTTATCTCAATATCATCTTTATATAATAAAACACTTTAGTGTTCTAGAATATAAAGGTACACCCGCAGCGGGTTATACGCGATATAGAGATAATGTATCTAGTCAAACTAGTTACATTATAACAATTTCCTAATTTAAGCACATACCCGAAGGTAGTTCCTAAATTTAGGTATTGTGGTTAAAACAGCGACTTTTGTCCCGTTTCCAATTCGCGATTTATCTCAATGAAGTCAGTATCATGTTCAAAACAGATTCTGAACATCAATATATATATTTTATGTACCACACTAAGTATCTAAAATTTAATTTTAATACTAGCTGTGAAACATAATTATGACAATCATATTTGAAGTCAGAGCCTTGCTCGTCTTCAATTCCTTCTTGGGATATGTCCTTTTATCTTCCTAGAAGATTATAATGATTTTGTCTTTGCCCTTTTCAATATTCCAGTAGCCTTCGGCCAAGCCTCGGGTTTCTAGAATATCGAAGGAAGGTGGGCCTTGCGCTATTTGCCTAATTGCAAACTTTGACTTTGTCTCCTTGAGAATAGTCATTAATTCTCCAAGTATTATTTATTGTAATTTAGTATTTCAAAGATCTAAAATAGATCCATGAAAATCCTTCAATTTCATTTATCATACTTTAAGGATCTAATCCTTAGTTCTGATTCAGAAATTAAGGAGTCTACTGCGACAAACTTAATGAATTAAGCGCTAAAGTTATCATTACATGAATATTCCAAATATCATGTTCCACTTATTTGCTTAACTCCGAGCTTAGGCTTAATATGTCATTTTATCAAATAAAGTAACTTATTATTTCCAGGACCATCCTGAAATTTTTCCCAATTTGAAAATTAAACCATTTAAACACATTTCCCCAGGATTATGTTTTAAATGTCAATCTTTCAATTTTTCCTTGATTCTAATAGTCCAACTATTTAATCAACGATTTGTGGTACCTTTTATTAATGAATTATAATAGTCCAACTATATACTCAAATATAATTTAAATCAATTAACCTCAATTACATTGATTACTATAATCCAATTATAAAATCAACTGTAAATTGAAATTAATTAATTCAAATATATGATTAATATATCCAATTATATATAATCAACTATAATACAGTCCAACTGTTAATTAAACAACAATTAAATATTAGTCCAACTAACATTTAATCTAACGACTAAATAATTTGAATGAGCGCGTATGGCGAGTAATTGAACGAATATTGCAAATTCAATTCTTGCCTCCCACTATTTTTCGGCGAGCCTCTAACCCTCTGTCGAGTACTCGGGAAACCGCGTTTCCTAGTGGGCTAGGATCCCGTTAAATATCACACAATCTTGACTTTATGATGAGCGGAAAATATATCAATATTTACCGCCCCTTTAACATAATATTTTGTTTCGTTTCTCGGGTTTGATGAACGTTTTGATGTGTTTTATTTTATTTTGCAGATAAAATAATATCGGGTCTCAATGAAATCATTAGATGAAATATGGGTCAAATAAGGGCAATTATTGGACTTGATATTTTAATTTTGGAGATTGGAAACTTGAAAAAGGCGTTTTTTGACGAAGTGCAGTTTTGGAAATTCCAATTTTGTGCATCTGTCGTAATTTGGGCATAACGTTTTACTCCGATATCGGATTGAGCTGGTTCAAGTGCCAGATTAAAGAAGACTCAAAGATATACAACTTTGAAAGACAAAATATTTTCGAATTCTGAAGATTTCATGACCGAAATTGATGAACTATCCAGAAGTGTGTTGTGTGTAATTATAAAGTCACTTTCAATCATATTCAATTCAAGAGCAAAAAATAAATTAATAAATAAATAATAAAAAATATCAAATCATCACCAAACATGATAAGCGATTAGTGGAGCAATTAATATTGGATTTGGTGGAGCAATTAGTGGAGCAATTAATAATTGATTTGGTGGATGATAAATGATGGAGGTAAAATTTTGCCTATAAATACCAAGCCATTTCATTTGTAAAATTCATACTTTCTTCTAAGGAATTTCTTAAGAATACTAAGAAGATTGTATCTTGTTTGTTTATTTATAGTTTTCAGTAATTAATTTCCGCTTTCGCACTTTCTTTCTTTACTTTTCTTACTACTTTTCAGTTTTTTACTTTCCGCAATTTACTTTTATTACGCACAGTACTTTTCTTTCTTTAATTTCAGTTTTTTACTTTTCAGCAATTTACTTTCACATTCAGCATTACTTTTCAGCATTTAATTTTCAGTATTTTACTTTATGTCTTTTATTTTTTTAAGTTTTTTATTTACCCGTAAATATGTGTCGTAACTAAGCCAGTTATCTGGGGTTGTGATGAAATCCAAATCACCGGTTTATAAGGGGTTAGATTATAGCTTGGGTAATATAAAGATTTATTTATTGAGTCTTAATCTTAATGCTTTTTCATTAACTGGCCATTAATAAAATTGAACTGGGAAACTTAAAATGAATTAGACATAGGGATTTTAAGTTTAAGACCTTAGACTCAATAGTCCACGATCTTCCTTGAGGATAGATAACCCTTTAATAGATTTCCTTACAGGATAGACATATACCTGTCGGGCGGAGGTAGCCATAATTGGAACTTAAACTTAATGAATCCAGATAATTTGGTTGACATAGACATATGGTTCAATTGGGTTAAACTGGGTATTTGTGTCTGACCATCGACAGAGGCTTACACATAATTTAGTGTTCCAGGTTAATAAATCAATATATTACCCAACTTTAAGATAACCACTTCATCTTTAAAATGATATTCGAAGAAATCACAACCCTAGATAGTTTTTAATATTGAATTTTCTTAAAATCTATTTTCAAACAATTTTATTTACTTGTTTTTAAATTTAGAATCGTCACCATTTCAAATCAATCAAACAACCTGTTAGATACTAGTAATCATTTGACCTCATAAAATTAATAGATTAGATATTAAGTCATCGTGGGATCGATATTTTTATACTACTTAAACGATACGTGCACTTGCGTTATACGTGTGTGTTTACGCCGGTCAAGTTTTTGGCGCCGTTGCCGGGGACTTATTTATCTTTCACTATTAGTTTAGGGTTAGATACTTTTACTTGTATCTAATTTTCTTTTTACTTATTGTTTTTGTTTTCTTGTGTTTCAGGTTCTCAGAACTTCATGAGACGAACCAGAAGCTTTGAACTTCGACCGCTTGACCCAGAAATTGAAAGAACCATCAGAACAGTTGAGAAGGAAATGCGAGAAGGCCAAGAAGCTTTAGTCAGCATGGAACCTGAACCTTGGAGGTTGCACCACCAATTCCCATTCGAGACAGAACCATTCCGGTGGTTGACAGACTCATTTCTTGTATTGTACTTCCTCCTTACCAGCAAATGCGGGTGACATCAAAACATGCATTCAGATGATTCAGCAATCAGTTCAGTTTGGGGGGAATGCAACTGAAGATCCTAATGCCCACATCAGCATTTACTGGAAGTTTGCTGCACTTTCATTACAACCGAGAAGCTGAAGAAGCAATGCGACTGCGAGTTTTTCCATATTCCCTGAAAGACAGAGCTAAAGCTTGGCTACATTCACTACCAGCAGGTTCTATCACAACTTGGAACACTTTAGCCACCAAATTTCTTGCAAAGTACTTTCCACCAGCCAGAACCGGAAAGCTGAGGAATGACATTACATCCTTTGTACAACAAGATTCAGAATCCCTCTGCGAAGCTTGGGAAAGGTACAAAGATTTCTTCGGAATGTCCTCACCATGAAATTCCAAAATGGCTTCAAGTCCAAACATTCTATAATGGGCTTTCTTAATAATGAGAACCACAATCGATGCTGCTGTGCGAGTGGAGGAGCTTTAATGGAAAAAGGAGAAGATCAAGCATGGGACCTAATCGAAGAAATGGCCAACAACAATTCCTTGTGGCCAACAGAAAGGAGCATGATCCAAAGAATTGCAGGAATGTATGAAAGTGGAGCCAATACAGCAGTCAACGCCAAGCTATATCAGATATGCAAATTCATGGAGACTCTTACCACTGGATCCACAAGTTCACCATATGGAGGAGCACCAGAGTCGAACCAACTTGAAGAGATGGTAAATTATGTCAACAATTTCAACAAACAGGGGAACAATCCATATTCCAACACCTACAACCCAGGGTGGAGGAATCATCCCAATTTTTCATGGAGCAACAATTCAGACCAACAGCAGAACTATCCACCACATGAATTCCAGCAACAGAACAAAATCCAGGAGCAGGCAAATGAACCAGGAATAACAGAAGTGTTGACCCACTTGAAAAAGATAGAAGCAAAACACGACTCTCAAGCAGCAAGATATGATACTATGTTTCAATCTCAAGCAGCAAGTTATGATGCTATGTTTCAATACCAATCAGCATTAATTCAAAGTCAATCTGCTTCTATTAAAGCACTGGAGAATCAAATTGGACAACTGGCCATGCTCAGAGTTACAGACCGCCAGGTACCCTTCCTAGCAACACAGAGCCAAATCCAAGAACATGGGAAGGAGCAATGTCATGCCATCATGTTAAAAAGCGGTACTGAAATCAACAAAGAGTTGTAGCCAAAACAGCTGCTGAGGAAGTTCCAAAAGAAACAAAGCAACAGATGGAGAAAAAAGAAGCAAAGGAAAAAGAACAGATCATTCCACCTCCACCTTTTCCTCAACGTCTTCAGAAGAACAAATTGGATAAGTAATTTTCTCGGTTCCTTGAGATCTTCAAAACCTGTATATCAACATTCCATTTGCAGAAGCATTGGAACAAATGCCCAACTATGCCAAATTCATGAAAGACATTCTTTCACGAAAGCGGAGATTGGGAGATTACGAGATAGTAGCATTATCAGAAGAATGCAGCGCTATCATTCAGAGGAAACTTCCCCCAAAGTTGAAAGATCCTGGCAGTTTCACTGTTCCTTGCACCATAGGAGAACATGACTTCGGTAAGGCTCTGTGTGATCTAGGTGCGAGTGTTAACTTGATGCCTTTTTTCTATTTTCAGGAAATTACAGATTGGAGAAACAATGCCCACTTCAGTCTCTTTACAACTTGCTGATAGAATGCTCGTATTTCCAAGAGGCGTAGTTGAGGATGTGCTGGTCAAGGTTGACAAATTCATTTTCCCAGCAGATTTTATTGTCCTTGATATGGAGGAAGACGCAGACGTGCCAATAATCCTTGGGAGACCATTTTTGGCTATAGGTCGAACCATTATTGATGTACAAAAAGGAGAACTAACCATGAGGGTACAAGACCAAGAAGTAACATTCAATGTTTTCAAGGCCATGAATTTCCCAGATGATGAAAAGAAGGAGGAATGTCTCAAACTTGATGTGATACACAGTACCATTCAGAACTCCAATCCAATACAAAGTTCTACTGACAAACTTAAAACATGTCAATTGCCTGTGGAGCCTAAAGATAAAGCGTCTTTTGTACTGAAGAAGCCAATTCTTGCACTACAAGCAAAAGAAGAGAAAAAGTTCTACCAGCTCAACGAATTGGAGGAATCTCACAATCAGCCTTTTGAGGATGCCAAATTGTACAAAGATAAGGGCAAGAAAAGACATGATGAGAAGTTAGTGCGTATAAAACTGGAACTAGGGCAGAAGGTAATGTTAAACAAATCAAGGGTGAAATTCTTCCCATGGAAGGCAAAATCAAGGTGGTCAGGTCCATTTGTGATCACCAAAGTTTTACTAGATAGAGCCGTTGAGATACATGATCCTGACTCCAACAAAACTTTCAAGGTTAAAAATAAGTGTGTCAAGCACTACTGGGGAGAATCATTTGAGCGACAAAAAGAAAGTGTTACACTTTCAGATCCAGCCTAACGTTCGAGAAGTCACGTCTAGCTGACGACTTTAAACTTAGCACTCGCAGGGAGGCAACCCATGCAATTTTTATATATATTGTGATTTGGTGTGATTTAAATTTTTTGTGTTTAGTTTTTGCAGATTAAGACATTTCAGGATGGAAGAAGTTCTCTCGCAAATCTTCACAAGCAATTTCCTTTCTCTCCCTCAAAACTCTCTGATGAAAGTCTACAAAGCTCGCTTGGAACGGATGAGACAACTAACAATCTATGGTGTTCCTAATGACATTCGTTGGATATTGAAGCACGAGTTCGATTGGCAAGTGAGTCTTCTGACTCTTTTATTTCACATCTGCCTGGTTTTGGAAAACACCTATGCAAAGAAACGTAGAGCTAAGCAAATGGGTGTTTGTTACAAATGTGCACGCTGGAATTGCAATACTTGTTGTCGTTCTTTAGGAATGGTGTCTGATAATCGCGAAGACAAAATTAAATTCCTTAGGGATGGCTTGAGTAAGGAGTCTTTAGATGATATATCTTCAACTCTTGAGACGCATCCCAGTGGATATGTATACATAGCCATTCGCAATTACATACACAATTCAAAAAGAAAGACAACAGTTAAGTCTTGGGAATCTGACTCAAAAGACCCTGTTTGCCAATTTATAAAAAATTGGATGGGAAGCTTGTCCCTGACGCATAGACGTCAATCAAGCCGCTTCTTTTCTTGTACATATTATATCTCTTTGTCTTTTCCTAATAATTGTAAATTGTTTTGTTGTTTTCTTTTATTTTCTCCGACAGGATCCAGACCTTTTTGACTATCACGATTTATTTTACTGTTAACTAATAATTGTCATTTGGCAGGTACTAGTGCTATTTTTACTCACCCTTTTCTGGTACTATAAATTCAGCCCGTCATTGCACTTTTGAAGGCATCCAGAGTTGAGAAAGAAATACATAAAAAAAAATGGAAGCCACTTCAAGAAGACGAGTTGAAAATATATGTGTGTTTTGCGGTAGTAGTGTTGGTGTTAAGCCACAATACGTAGAAGCAGCATAAGTAATTGGGTCGAGTCTTAGCTGCAAAGAATATGCATTTAGTATATGACGGAGGCAATCTTAGACTAATGGGGATCGTTTCAAAGGCTGTACAGGAGGGAAGCAGTCACGTTTTGGGAATAATCCCAAAACCCTTGGCAGAAGCAAATCTTATTGAACCATCAAACGGAAAGGAACTAATCGTGCCAGGGATGTCTGAACGATTGGTAGAAATGATTAACTGTGCTGATGCTTTAATCGCTTTGCTAGGTGGATTGGGCACATTGGAGGAAATTTTTATAGTACTATCTTGGGCGAACCTGAACATACACCAGAAACCAATTAGGCTGTTAACGTTGATGGATTTTATTATTTTCTTTGTGTGTTTCTTGATGATGCCCGAGAAATGGGTTCGTGTCAAAACCTTTGAAAGAACTACTCTTTACTGCCAGAACTGCTCCGGATCTAATTGACCAACTCTTAGCCTATGAACCACAAGTTGACCCTATCCTTTCAAAGATAAATTGGTCTGAGGACGATCATGGTAAAAGGCGTCGGATTAATTTGGATCTTAACCTTTAATTTTTCGTATAGAATTTCAGCTAATCAGGTATTATCTTCTAAACTCTTCTTCTATTGTTTAAGACATTGGGGTCAATGTCTCATTTAGGTTTGGGGGAGGGAATTAGTTTATCAGTACCTTGTTTTTAGTTTGTGTGTTTTTTTATTTTTAGTCCAAAATTTTTCAAAATAATACAAAAAAAAATTGAAAAATTTTCAAAAATTACAAAAATATTTTACGTTTTTGTTTTTATTTTGACTAAAAATGTGAAATTGGTAAAAGATAGCTGAGTAAAGAGTTTCCACTCCTGAGACGTATCTCAAGCCTATTTTCGAAATAAGTTAATTTTTATTTATTTCTTTTTAAATTATTTAATTTGTAAATTCTCCATAAAACGGATTAAAGACAGATATTATCAACATGCATAGTAACATACGAACATGAGTTAAAATTGAAAAGTTTTTAATATTCAGTGCTCTAGTTTAATTGGAGGAAACATCTCAAAAAGCAAAAAAAAAAAAAAAAAAAAAAAAACATCTGAGATCCGAGTTATTAAGTCTGTAAGGGTGTTTTAACACCTAGTGCCCTAAAACCAACTGGTTGGGAATCACTGGCCCAAAGCTCACTACATGGATCAAAGATACTGCAAAAATATCTGAAGTCTGAGTAATTAAGTCCTTAGGGGTGTCTTAACACCTGGTGCCCTAAAGCCAACTGGTTTGGGAGCCACCGACCCAACACTTGTTACATAGATGGAAGATATTGTATATAAATAAAAAAAAATAGAGAAAAAAATAAAAAAAAATCCGAAAAATCCGAAAAATTATTTCATTGCTGCAAAAAGGTGTGAAAACTGATAAAATTTTAGGACAAAAATATTACTCTCTTATCAACTGCACTTATGACTGTTGTGGGCAAAAATGAGTTGTTTAATATTATGTTGGCTGTGTATATGAAGAATGGTAAATAAAATCGGAGAATTTACTTATTCAGTAATTTAAAAAGAAACAAAACAACTAGTAACTTGGAGTAGAAGTTTCACCTAATTAGTCACTATTTTCTTTATTCTCTTTTCGCTTGTCTTTTTGCTTTTGTGTGCATTAGTTTCACTACCTTTTTACTTTTACAAAATGTTTTTAGGTATCATTGTTGTAAGCCCTCACGAGACTATAACTCGTCCACTAGGGACACCTAGGGGTTTAAAGGCTTGTTGCATATGCTAAATGGAACCGTGATCCCTACAAAAGTGGCTTAGTTTAATTTTAATAGTTTCTTGTATTTTATTTTATTGTTTTTCTCGAGGACTAGCAAAATTTTAAGTTTGGAGGTGTGATGAGCGGAAAATATATCAATATTTACCGCCGCTTTAACTTAATATTTTGTTTAGTTTCTCGTGTTTGATGAACGTTTTGATATGTTTTATTTTATTTTGCAGATAAAATAATATCGGGTCTCAATGAAATCATTTAGATGAAATATGGGTCAAATAAGGGCAATTATTGGACTTGATATTTTAATTTTGGAGATTGGAAACTTGAAAGGGCGTTTTTGACGAAGTGCAGTTTTGGAAATTCCAGTTTTGTGCATCTGTCGTAATTTGGGCATAACGTTTTACTCCGATATCGGATTGAGCTGGTTCAAGTGCCAGATTAAAGAAGACTCAAAGATATACAACTTTGAAAGACAAAATATTTTCGAATTCTGAAGATTTCATGACCGAAATTGATGAACTATCCAGAAGTGTGTTGTGTGTAATTATTAAAGTCACTTTCAATCATTTTCAAAGCAAAAAATAAATTAATAAATAAATAATAAAAATTATCAATCATCACCAAACATGATAAGAGATTAGTGGAGCAATTAATATTGGATTTGGTGGAGCAATTAGTGGAGCAATTATAATTGATTTGGTGGATGATAAATGATGGAGATAAATTTTGCCTATAAATACCAAGCCATTTCATTTGTAAAATTCATACTTTCTTCTAAGGAATTTCTTAAGAATACTAAGAAGATTGTATCTTGTTTGTTTATTTATAGTTTTCAGTAATTAATTTCCGCTTTCGCACTTTCTTTTCTTTACTTTTCAGTTTTTACTTTCCGCAATTTACTTTTACGCACAGTACTTTTCTTTCTTTAATTTTCAGTTTTTACTTTTCAGCAATTTACTTTCAGCATTTACTTTTCAGCATTTAATTTTCAGTATTTTACTTTATGTCTTTTATTTTATTTAAGTTTTTATTTACCCGTAAATATGTGTCGTAACTAAGCCAGTTATCTGGGGTTGTGATGAAATCCAAAATCACCGGTTTATAAGGGGTTAGATTATAGCTTGGGTAATATAAAAATTTATTTATTGAGTCTTAATCTTAATGCTTTTTCATTAACTGGCCATTAATAAAATTGAACTGGGAAACTTAAAATGAACTAGACATAGGGATTTTAAGTTTAAGACCTTAGACTCAATAGTCCACGATATTCCTTGAGGATAGATAACCATTTAATAGATTTCCTTACAAGATAGACATATACTTGTCGGGCGGGGGTAGCCATAATTGGAACTTAACTTAATGAATCCAGATAATTTGGTTGACATAGACATATGGTTCAATTGGGTTAAACTGGGTATTTGTGTCTGACCATCGACAGAGGCTTACACATAATTTAGTGTTCCAGGTTAATAAATCAATATATTACCCAACTTTAAGATAACCACTTCATCTTTAAAATGATATTTGAAGAAATCACAACCCTAGATAGTTTTTAATATTGAATTTTCTTAAAATCTACTTTCAAACAATTTTATTTACTTATTTTTAAATTTAGAATCGTCACCATTTCAAATCAATCAAACAACCTGTTAGATACTAGTAATCATTTGACCTCATAAAATTAATATATTAGATATTAAGTCCTCGTGGGATCGATATTTTTATACTAATTAAACGATACGTGCGCTTGCGTTATACGTGTGTGTTTACGCCGGTCACTTTGGCCAACAAATTGTATTATAATTAACTAGGTAGATCTCTAAGATCAATTGGATCTAATCCAATTCCTAGATCCGGTAGGGGGACATCCAAGTCCGAAACATATATCTTTTATATGCCATACATCCAATGTATTACCTAACCTTTTTCCTCTGAATCAACTAAGCCTTGGCTTTGGCACAACAAACTTAGTGATCCCAGTCAAGCGCGACCCATTGACCATGGAAAGCTTCGTAATCAATGTCGATGGACAAGAAGTGGTCTTGACTTTGGCCAACAAACAACAACTTGGACAAGACACCAATATGGAACAAAGCCTTCGTGATTCAAACACATCTTCGACACACAAAGGCCTTGACTTTGGCCAACGAACCAATGCCGTATCGGATCTTGAGTGAGAATCACTCAATGGAAGGAAAGGCGCTTAATATTGAGCGAGGGTTTTTCGCGTGCAAATTGGCAACCAATTTATTATCTTTGTTAAGGTCTCATCATCATACACCCTTAAAGATGCATTCTAAACACATAATAAAGCGCATATGAATAAAATAATAATGATATGCGGATGGATATTTTACATTGATCCTAGATCAAATCTCTCATTTTCTCTCTCCAGCTAGCACATGTATTTACTTCTACCCGTTACACTACACTTCTAAAGAAACCTCATTTACATTGAGGGGAATAGGTGAGAAAAGAATACAAAGAGTATAGAGGTGATAAGGCTGGACACGCAGGTCCAATTAATAAATCAAATTTATTACAATTTCCAAAATTGCCCCACCCGACTAATATCCATCCGATATACATTATTCATGCATCGCAACCATGTATTCATACAAGCATGTTATCAATCAATCTAATCCAATTAATTAATCTGATAATTAGTGATCATCCAATGTTCAAACAACGATTTGATTTTTGCTCGAGTCAAACTCGTTTTGCGAATAAGTACTTAAAGTACGAATTCTTGAATTAAATTAAACTACATAATTAAATCCAATTTAATACGCATTTAATTCTAATTCACTATTTAATTCCAAATTAAATATTACACTTTTATTAACGAACCTTTACGATTTAAATTCCAAATTCAATCGTTACGGTCTCAAAGCCCATTAACGTCCAACGTTTATTTAATTAAAGTCCAATGGGCTTTTAATTAATTTCTTTAAGGCGTGGACTTTTGGTCAACTCGAGTCAAACCGATAACCAAAGTCCAATCCGGGATTTACCCCATAAGCCCAGAAATCAATTTTGGCCCATTAGGCCCAATTAAATAATTAAGGTCCATTAAGTCATAATTAGACTTTTTGGATGCGGTTTTGGGCCCAATTGGATCCAACCAAATTGGCCTAACCTAACTTGGAAAACCAAGCCCAAAAGCCCAATTACAACCTTTAAGGCCCAAATTACAAAAACAAGCCCAATTAATTAATTTATAAAATTTCAAATTCCATAATCAATTAACCTAAGTGTAATACACAATTAACCACCCAATTAATATTTCTAAAACATCAATTAGCATAATTAATCATGCACTTTAATATCAAAAAGTGTCCAACACAATTCAATCAAAATCAAACCCAATTTACATGTTTATGTTCTCGGCAATTAGGGGTTTTTCCAATCCGATTCTGTTTCAATCCAATTGAATCCACAATCATCATTTCCCAAATCAATTCAACTCATCCAATGAATTAAAATTAAAAAACACAATGAATTTCAAATACATAAAGTTTTCGGCCAAGCCCTTAATTTAGGGAAAATTGTTCCAAATCAAAATTCAATCCAATTGAACTTCAATTAACATTACCCACTTGTTTTAAGTCATCCATGATCAAAAAACAAAAAATCACCAAGAAATTAGGGTTCTTCAATTTTGGCCATGCCTCCAATTTTGGGGAAAATTTGATCCAACCAAATTTCTTGAAATTGATCATGCACAACATCAATTCAACCTCATTCAAGCATACTTAATCAAACAATTCAACCAATTCATGCTCAAATCGAGTTTACCCAATTTTAACCCTAAATTTTTCATGCTTGATCAAAGCTCATAGATACCATTGTTGGTTTCTAATTAGGTCCCACGATTCATGAAATCAAGCAAGAAATTCGCATGAATACATCAAAGAAGTAAGGCGGAATACATACTCACATTGAACGGTTTGAGATGCGACGAAGAACAAAACGAATTGGCCTCCTCCATGAAGCTCGGTATGGCTTCTCCATGCAGTGGACTGCTTGGTTTTGCTGCTTCTTGCTCCTTGAAGATTCGGCCATGGTAGACACCATTGAAGCTCCAAGCTTCAAGCTTCCAAAGTGGTTCCATGCTCACGAAATGGCTGCCCTAACACCTTAGGATGACTTATGGTGTGTGCTAGCACCTTTGTTTTGCAAAAAAAAAAAAAACAACTTCTTGTTTCTCTAATCTCTCGGCAGAACCAGAAAACGAGAAGAAGAAAGAATCGGCTCTAAGCCGTGTGAGAGAATGAGGGAAAAAGGGGAGACCGAAAGTGAGTGAGAGAGAGAATAAAAAGAAATTTTATTTATTTATTTGATTTTCCAAAAATCAAATAACAAATACACAAATCATTTTCCATTACAAAAATCAAAAAAGCAAAAGTCAAAAAGCAAAAACAATAAATGTTTTTCAACTACCACATCAATCACTCAAATAGATCAATCAAATTGTCACATCACTCAAAGTGACATGTGATTGATGCTTCATGTGACTTGCGATTTGATGCTTGATGTGACTTGCGTCCCGCACTCGAATTCGAAATGTGAATGCGCTCGCATTAACACTCGGGCTCAGGTTCGCTAATTCCGAATTAACGAATTTTCCATCGCGACGTAATTAAACGATTATGCCTAGCGAAATCACTATTCACGTCGCTAATGAATTAATTCTAAATTAATTCGTTCGCCCGAATTAAAATCTAATTTTAATTCCGCGTCGAAATCCAATTTCTCATAATATATCAAATATATTATTTTATTGATTAATTCCAAATTAATCGTTCTCTCTCTTTAATTAATATTTTATCCTAGATAAAATACCTCCGTAATTAATCCCAGATTTAATCTCTCTCTTCTAATTAATCCCAGATTAATTAAAGTGTGAGTCATACATCATCGGTGAATCTTCGGGAAGCGACCCATGAGATCCTCGGATATGTTGGCAGTAAATACGGTCGTCGGACTATCCGAACACGTAAGTACCTCGTACTACGTTTAATACCGATTTACAAGACAAGGTTGGCTTCTAGCAAAGCGCCATGCCTACCCAATTCTCCAGAAATATCCTTATAGGAATATGTGATCTATATCAAGCGTAGTATCCCGTAGTATTGTGTATGTCGATCCAGTATCGGATGATCATGTGCTAGGCCTGGGGCTGGAATTATGTCTGCCCCGTACGAAGCACATATCGGATGTCTGGCAACTAGTCTCTATAATCGGATATACATGACCTAGTCATAATATCCCGATAGCTCGAGCATTTAAGAGAACGAGTTCCGTATCCTATGTGATCATCATCTCCATATGACTGGAGTGATACTTCCGTCTTAACATCACACCCAACACATTACGATTCTCAATATACCCAGCATTGGCGTACACAGAACCTGTTAAAGCCCTGGACGACCTCAACCAAAGTATATTGATTGTCGCAAGTATTAGCGGTGCAAGTCTCAGGTTAAGACCAAATACACCTACCCTGATTACAGACTCCCATAGACACATAGTCATACTACCAATGGGATTCCGCAGGGGTCTATCCAGAGCGAAGCTGTTTCCCGTACCATCGGTAAAATAAAACCTCATATCACACTTGCATGAGTATCCTATACCCAAATATATGAGAACTATGTTGTTGTGCCCTCACAACGTGCACAAGTGTAATACTAGTCTTTTACATATTATCGATGTCTTATCTCGATAATACTCTGACTAGGGATATTTAATGATTTATCCTACGTGGACTGATACTGTCTCATATCATTCTCCGCCCATGGAACAAATCATAGGGACCTCTCATCATTTATATATCTATGTGATCTAATCACAAATGATAAGAGTGAAATCTCTTTTGTCACATAGTTAATTTGTACAACAACACCGTGATCTGTACAAATAGTGACGCTATGGGTCATAATTGTCCAACAATACCATTTCGAACTACTCACATAGGAGTATTCGAATCACTCAAAACCAACCACTAACACGAATTGGACCATGCTTAAAATTGTGCCTCAAAATGCTTACTCATAAGCATTTTCCAACATAAAGTAAACTCGTTGAGACTGGTACATGTCGTATACTGGAATATATGATTCCAACGGTTTCTCAATGAACCATCAGTCTTGGAGACTCGTATAGACGTGTAGGTTTTTATAGCGGATAAACACTGAACGACTCACCAAAGATTCTTAATGGATGGTACACCAACGTCAATAAGAATCTTCTCGGGTTGAGTAACATTTGTGATTTTTAGACTTGAGATACCACTGTGGGCACATAAGACTCTTCTACACTAGATGCAGTCACGTCACTAATCTATTAAGATCATACCTCCGCCTATTCGTTAGGTGTAGACATATCATCAAGGTGTCATGTGTATATCGAGATAGGATCCATCAGTTATGTGTCAAAGCATAGGTGTCCATATATGTTAACAATCAGATAAAAACCATTGGCCCGTGGTATATTTTAGAAGTCAGTTCTAAATGTTCTTTTTGAGATTGCTATAGAGACGTCGACGGGATAGTCCCTAGAGAGATTTGACGTTTACATCTATATCTCTGGGATATATCCGGATACCTGTGATGGAGGAATTATACATATGCCATGATCTCGACCTGTATGATTCAGCGAGTTTATCCGTGGCCGTCATAATCTACGAAATTGGATTTCGTGACGGATATGTCTGAATCTAGAGAGTCTCACTAATGAAATATACCGTAGAGCACTATGGCAACATTTATAAATAATTTGATTATTTATAAGTCGTTTAGAAGTTAAACGCAAAAGTACATGTGAAGGGACCCAATAGTCATTTTCTTAATTTTTGTGTATTTGCATTTATGATAGATTTTTTCAAATACACATTAATTAATCATCAAATTGAGATATTTGATTTATATCATAAATATATGTATTTGAATATTTAATGTAAATATAATACCTATATTTAATATATTTATATTTAAATAATTATTAATTTATTTAATTGTTAAATAATTAAATTGATTAAAAATACAATATCCTAAGTTGTGATATTTTGTTTAATGCCTTAAGATGCCTTTGTTGACTTTTTGAAATCATTAAAGTTGTAATGATGAAACAACAAGTTGATAAAGCTTTAATTGAAACAAAAATGAAATCTTTAGATATTTAGTATACCTAAATTCGGCCAAGTGCATAATAGGTATCTTTTATTTTTGTTTCATTTAGGGTTTTATAAGTTCAATATACACTAAAATAAACAAAAGGAAGTTGGAGAGAAAACTTGAAGGTTTCAAAGGAAACGTCTTTGAAAATCTTGGTTTTTGTAAGTATTTCCTTTAAGCTTTCAACATGAAATTATTTCTAACATGTTTGGCATCATTTTGTGTTGCTTGGATGTTCTCTCTTCTCTTTTGGTTTGTGTTTATTTGGTTGAGAACTTGTATGAAAGATTGAAGCATGTACGTAAGGTTTAAATTGTTTAAAAAAGCTTACCTTTGGTGAAGTATTGAATGGATTAAAGTGTTGGATTTGTTAATTTTGGTGAATTGGACAATTTGGTAAAATGAAAAATAAGGGTTCATAACCCACTCCAAATTTGGGGATTTTCGTATATGTGATGTATTATGGTATGAATATGATGCATGTAAATTTTTGGGTTGATTGAATTTGATCTTGGCATGTTTTGAATAAAAGGTACCAAAATGTATTCCTTGAAAGTTTTGGGTTTTTCACGCAATTTGAGAAAATTTGGGGATTTGTGTGAAATCTGATTTTGATGCATTAGATATGTTGGAAAAAATTTTAAATGATTTAAAATCATCTCAAAAATTATATTGATAATTTTTGGGCTAAAATATCGATTTAACAAAGTTTTGAGGCAATTCGTAATTACCAAGAAATTTGATCTCTTGTAATTTTTCAGAATTTGATAATTGGATAATTAAATAAATAATTTATTTGATTAATCCGAGAAAAAGTTTTGAAATCGAAAAATTTTGATTTTCCCTTATTCCGTTGCGTTACCAGATTTCCGCCATAAACCCCCTTCAAAATTGTATCAGAGCGAATCTCATTCTGGACACCCTAATATGATTATGCCTTATAAATTCAATGTTTAATTTATTCTTTACTTATTACATGCAGTATTTTTTTTAATTTGATAAATAAATGAAAAGAATCTTTTGAGGAAAATCCCTAATTAATAAGGTTTAAATGTAATTATGTATTTGATTCATGTTGTATGGTCCGTCTTGTCAATACGGTTTATGAATATTTCTCTGTGACTACATCTGAGACCGTGCCTCTGCTGTGAGGGTGTAGCCGATAGAGATTTATTTATGTCGGATGTATATTCGATACTAGATAGATTCAAGTGAAAGCGGAATCCTGAACGTGCCCTAGCTGTCAGGGTTACGCAAGTAGCTTGAGTTTATCATTGTCGAGTTTAACCTTGGTACGTCTCCTTGTGGGCCTGCCTTAGCAGTCACAACGAGAAATGACCAGGACCGAAAACCCAGGAGTCACTAGTGAGTGATTGACAAGTGAGTTGTCTACCTGATGAATATACGTAGGCAAGATCGTGCCTCTGCTGTGAGCTGAAATATATTCACGGGATCCACCTTCACTATTTGTATTTAATTTAATTATTAAATCTTTGTATTCTATTTGGGATTACAGTATTGCATGATTAGTGGGATGGGCATTTTTAGATTAAAATCCATGATCTAGTTTATGCTTATGATATAATGAAACTGCTTAATTTATGCTAATCATTTTTCGTGATCTATATTATAGATTTGCAATGGCGGCACATCCACTAATCAGTTTGCGCGTATGCTTGATGCAAACAAACTCAAAGGCGCTGATAATTTACCGATTGGGATTTGGATTTGAGGATTGTCCTCGATTCCGAAAGTTGGGATATATACTTGAGGGTCCACTGCCCCTTGCTGTGGCAGAGGACGCTACACCGGAAGAACGCGAAGTCTTCCAAGCTTGGAAGGATGATGATTTAAAAGTTAAATCATACGTCTTAAGTTCGCTTTCACCGGGACTCAAGAAATAATACTATGGCATGTCAGATGCGTATACTATGATGACAAGATTAAGACAATCGTTTGAAAACCAAGAACAAGTTGTTGTTCACAATGTCGCAATGGAACTGTTCCATGCACGATTGGATGAGGGGCAAGC
Organism: Zanthoxylum bungeanum; assembly: GCA_019454045.1. NCBI lineage: Eukaryota > Viridiplantae > Streptophyta > Magnoliopsida > Sapindales > Rutaceae > Zanthoxylum > Zanthoxylum bungeanum. The sequence continues at coordinate 43,049 of SKCR01029010.1, read as the reverse complement.
TGTTAGCCCGCATGTTCTTCAGATGATCGATTTGATCGATCAATTAAGGCAACATAATCTCATTCTGAATGACATTCTCGGTAGGAGTGTCATTCTTGGTTCACTCTCAGCTTCTTATCGCTAGTTCGTGATGTACTTCAACATGAATGGGATTTTCTGCAAGAGGGCTTCTGACGACAAGTGCCATCACTGCAGCAAAGTCGGGCACTGGAAAAAGAACTGTCCTGACTACATTGCCCAGCTGAGGAGGGAGAGAGCATCTACATCAGGTACATTTATTTTTCAGTTATTGATATATCTTTGGCTTGTAAAGCCGTTACATCCACATGGATTTTAGATTCTGCTTGTCCCATTCAAATTTGCAATTCGTTGTAGGTGTTAAAGGAAAGTAGGATACTGAAGCCTGGAGAGATGAAGTTGCGATTCGGGAGTGGAGACTCACTGGATGCAGTTACAGTGGGAGTATGCGAGATCTCATTGCCGAATGGGACGCTTTTGTTAAATGACTGTCATTTTGTACCTAGATGTGTAGGTAATATTATATCTCTTTTTGTATTAGATACAGAATGTTATCGTATTAATATTAAGAAATGTTCTTTGTATTTATATGATAAATGTAATATTCAGATCCTTTGCTGACATAATCCAGCCCGATAACAAAGCAAAAGACCCATTACAAGTACCAGAAGGGCCAATTACGAGGCAGAGGACCAAAAGACTCAGAGAAGCAATGGCGGGATTAGTTCAGAGTTTTATGGCCGATTGCAACAAACAAATAGAGACGCATGTGGGCTTCAATAGAGAGGGCCCAAAGCCACTTCACTTGGCCAAAATCAGTTTTGAATAAAGCTTCCTAGGCATTTGAAGACTTAAAAACTTGGTATTTTTTGTATTTTCGTATTTATGGGCATTGTTGTCTTTATGCCTTTAGGGTTTCTTTTGTATCACTATTTAAGCTTTCTTTCTTTTTCATTTTGGACAATCAACGAAATTTGTAAAACACAAAAGCTTAAAGCTTTGGTATGGCTATGGCCGAAATCTTGTAAGGGAGGGATGTAGGGGTTTTTTAGGGGCTGAAATCCGATAACGCAGCGGAAGCGGTGGAAAATCGTATTTTCCGATTTCAAAAATTTTGCTCGGATTAATTAAATAAACATTTTATTTAATATTCACTAATCACAATTATAATCAAATATGAAATAAAATTCAATAAATCAATTTAGGTGAATTTACCAATTACCCTTACTTGGTATTTTTGTCCATTTTAGTCCGAATTGATCAAATCAATTTTGAATGATTCTAAATCATTTCTAAGATGAACTTAGCATGTTCAAAACATCAAAACACCAAAGCAACCAAAATCCCCAAATTTCAAGTTCTTGGCCGAGAGCCTCCAAAGGGGTGCCATTTGTGCACTTTGTCATTTCATGCTTCAAAACACATCAAGATGTAATCCAATCAACATGAAACTTTATATGCATCATATACACATCCAAATACACAACATATATGAAAACCCCAAATTTGGAATTGGTCATGAAACCCTAATTTCAATTTCCTCAAATTGGACAAATTAGACCAAATAGTTAAATCAATTACTTTAATCATCATTATTCCATCCAATCCAAGTCTCAACACAATGGAACAACTCAAGATCAAATCTAGGTCATTTAGAGTGGGTCAATAACTCTAGATTAGCAACATGGTTTCCAAAACCTTAAAAGAATAGTTATAACTACAATAGTTACAAGCTTCTTCATATACATGCTCAACACTTTCAACAAATTTCATCATAAAAAACACAAGAAATAAAGAAAAATAACTAAGAAATCACAAGATGTTGCCTAGACCTAAGGAACAATTTCCTTTCTAATAGTAAGTTTGAAAAACTTACAAAATCCAAGCTTTTCTTTGGTTTCTTTCTTTTCTTCTCACTTGCTTTCTTTCTTTTCTTTAATGGAATTTCTTGTAAAAGTGTATTAGGTTAAGTGTAAAATGAAATGAAACAATATATACTTGTTTACCAAAAGGCCTTGGCCGAATTTCAGCAAATGAAAATACAAGTCATGTAATTTGATTTTCATTTCAGTTTATTAGTCAACTTGCATAAATATCTTAATACAACTTTATTAATATTTATTAAGTCAACAAAGGCAACTAATATCATTTACTTTAAATATCCTAATATAAGATATTATATTTTAATTAATTTAATCATTTAACAATTAAATAATTAATTAATTAATCAAATACAATATATTAAATATATGTATAATATTTACATTAAATATTAAAACATATATTCATTTAGGATATAAGTCAAATAACTCATTTTGACTATTAATTAATGTGTATTTAAATTAATCAAGTATTAAATGTAAATACACAATAATTAGGCAAATGACTATCTAGTCCCTTTAGCACGTATCTTGTGTTTAACCTTTAAACGACTTTATAAATAATCAATATTATTTATTAATGTTGCTCTAGTGCTCTACGAGTATGTTTCATTATTAAGACTCTCTAGATTCAGGTATATCCGTCACGAATCTAATTTCGTGTCCATAATCTATCCACCCGTAGATTATGACGATCACGGATAATCTCGCTGAACCATACAGGTCGAGGTCATGGCAAATGTATAATTCCTCCGTCACAGGTATCCGGATAAATCCCAGAGATATAGATGTAAACGTCAAATCTCTATCGGGATTATCCAGTCGACTATTCTATTAGCAATCTCTAAAAGAATGTTTAGAACTAGCTTCTAAACTTTACCACGGGCCCATGATTTTATCTGATTGCTAATCATATGGACTACATATACTCTTATACACAGAACTGACGGATCCTATCTTGATACACATAGGACACCCTGAGGATCTGTCTACACCCCAACGAACAGGCGGAGGTCTGATCTAATAGATCGGTGACGTGACTGCCATCTAAGTGTAGAAGATGTCTCATGTGCCCACAATGGCATCTCAAGTCTAAGAATCACAAGTGCTACTCAACCCAAGAAGATTCTTATTGACGCTGGTGTACCATCCATTAAGAATCTTCGGTGAGTCGTTCAGTGTTTATCCGCTATAAACACCTACACGTCTATACTAGTCTCCAAGACTTATGGTTCATTGAGAAACCATTGGAATCATATATTCCAGTATACGACATGTACCGGTCTCAACGGGTTTACTATACTGACCAAGTAGTGTAAAACTTTGACCAGGAACTGTCTGAGAATGACAACGTCATGATACTACTCAATGTCCGTTCGACGCTTTTGCAACAGTACCATGACTAATCATTCTAAGGTCAATACGTCTTTACCATATTAAAAGATAGATTATATTATAGAAACTGCATATATTATTCATAATAATAATGTTTTACAGAAGTATTTAACAGAAATACAACCGGGAATTGGCGCTCTGAGCACCAACCCCAACAAGGGATTCCCCTTTTCAAGTTTGAATAGACTTATCTAAGTTTGGCAAACATAGTGGCATCTCCATTGCTAGCAAAACACAACAATGATTCATCTTAAAGGTTCTCAAGGGCAAGTTCTTTGTGGGTCTTCTTTGTGGACTTGTGGTTCTTGGGGTTCTGTCCGTTGCTTGGGGTTTGCTTGGATTTCGAATCCAAGTGGGTTTCTTGTCATTTGGTATCAGAGCTCAGGGTTCCAAGGTCTGATTTTCCTATCTTTACTTTTTGTTTGATTCTGTTTTTATTTTCGTTCTTTGTTATTTTCATTTCAGCTCTTGTTGGATCTTGTTTCTATTTTCGTTTTGTTTATTTCTGGATCTGGTTTTGTTGTGTTCTGCATATCAGTTCGTCCTTTATCATTTTCCGATTCTGGGTTTTTGTTCTGTTTTTCATATCAGTTCATCATAGTTGTTTATTTCTGGATCTGGGTTTTTGTTGTCTTGTTCATATAGTTCGTCATATACTTTCTGTTCTTTAGCATATGTTGAAGAAATAAGCATGTTCTTTGGCGGCTGTGTGATTTATTTCTAAAACCCTAGTGAAGTCTGAAATCAGACCCTGAAACTAAGACTCTGAAATCAGACCCTCACCAGTAGCCTTTGAAATTAGACCCTGAATTCAAACCCTGAAATCGGACCCTGATCAGACTCTGAAATCAGACCCTGACCAGCACCTCTGAAATCAGACTCTGAAATCAGACCCTGAAATCAGACCCTGATCAGACTCTAAAATCAGACCCTGAAAATCAGCCTCTGAAATCAGAACTTAAATCAGCCTCTGAAATCAGAACCACAGTATAAGCATCTGACGTTATAAAAAAAAAGACTTGAGTGATAGTGATCACTTGAGCAAAAAAAAAAGAGTAAAAAAGTGAAATTTTTTGGTTGAATTTAGTTTGTTCCATATTATCATTTAGGTGCCCGTGGAGGATATTCCATCAAAATTTCTATAGAGGTGCCAAATTTCTCCCGAAATTACATATGACCGTGAATTTGCATGCTTATTTTTTTTCCATTGTGCTAATTGTTTACTTCTTTATTCTAATTACTCTAGCTTAAGTATTATTGATTGAGTCTTCATCATTGCTATTCCTGTTCGCATTTTGTTTCCGCCTGCCCTTATATATATATATTATTGGGTCTTTTGTGTTTCATGCTAGCTTGAGGACTACACTTGACTTTGTATTCTTGGATTGAGTTTGATTCACATTTGAATTGAGGAGAACTCAAGAGCGGTAAAAGGCAGTCATTGTGAGCACATTATCGGGTAAAAGCCAATATAGTGCAAACACGAGTGGAGTGATATCATTCGAGTGTAAACACATGAGATTGTGGATTTACATATTTTCTTTACTTTCTTGTTATTTCTAATCTGTTTGCTTGTTGTGTGAGATGGCAGGTCTAACCACTGATGAAAAGCTTGAGGCTTTGGATATGAAATTTACAGATATGATGGAGAACATGATACTGCTTTGGAGAGATTGACAAGAGTGTAGAGAGTATTCAAACTGGTAGCGGTCACAGAGCACCACCACCCCCACCATATACCACCACCACCAGAATGTACCACCACCTCATAATGTGCCACCTTCGACGTGTACCACCAGATGAAGAGGAAGCTGAAAATGAGTTTGATGATTCTGATGGTCTTGATGATGTGGAGGAGAGATTTCAGTTTGGGCATGATATGAGGCCTAATAGGAGGTTTGATAGGAGGAATGATATGAGGGATAGGCGATTTGATGATAGAGGTGCATTTGATGCCAGGAGAGGGGATTATGATAGGAGGGGATATGGTAGACGAGATGATGTAGATGGTGATCTAGGTAGCATCAAGATCAAGACACCAACATTCCACGAAAAGAATGATCCTGAAGCTTATTTAGAATGGGAAAAGAAAATAGAATTGATTTTCAGCTGTCGTCACTACTCAGATGAGAATAAGATCAATCTGGCAGCAATTGAGTTTACCGATTATGCTATGATTTGGTGGGATCAGCTTGTCTCTACTCGGAGGAGAAATTATGAGAGACCGGTTCAGACATGGGCAGAACTTAGAGGTCTCATGAGAAAAGAGATTTATACCAACCATTACTATAGGGAATTGTATCAGAAACTACAACATCTGTATCAGGGGACCAAGAGTGTTGAGGACTATTACACCGAGATGGAAGTTTCCATGATCAGGGAAAATGTAGTTGAGGATGCAGAAGCTACTATGGCACGATTTCTAGGGGGCTTGAATAGAGAGATTGCAAACATGGTGGAGTTGCATCACTATGTTGATTTGGAGGATATGCTTCACATGGCTATCAAGGTAGAAAGGCAACTCAAGAAAAGGTCAACATCCAGATTTGGTACTCAGGCTACTTCTGCATGGAAGGGAAAATGGGTTCCAAATGAGAAGCGAGATGGAGGCTTTGACAAGCCTAGAGGCAAGTTCAGTGGAGGCTTTAATAAGCCTAATGCCAAGGGTAAATAGGCTGCAGAACTGAGCAAAAATAGACCAAAACCTGAGAGTGCAGCTGCTAGAACTAAGAATGTCAAGTGTTTGGGCATGGGACACTATGCTTCACAATATCCCAATAGGCGTACCTTAGTGATTGATAAAAAAGTGGAGAGGTGTACTCTACCGATAGTGAGGTCGATGAGGAGATGCCAGAGTTGGAGGATGCTAGTGACCATGAAGGAGCTGCATACCCGCTGAATAACTTATCCTTAGTTTTCAAGCATGCAGCAGAGGATAAGAGTGTGCAGCAGAGGGAGAACATATTTCATACTAGGTGCCGTGTGAATGGCAAGGGATGTAGTATGATCATAAATGGGGGCAGTTGTACTAATGTTTCTAACACAGCTTTGATTGAGCGATTGGGGTTGAGTTGCTTGAGACACCCGAAGCCTTACAAGTTGCAGTGGTTAAATGATTGTGGGGAAATAAGTGTGACAAAGCAGGTATTGTTGAGCTTTACCATTGGGCCATACACAGATGATGTCCTATGTGATGTGATACCGATGCATGCAGGACATATTCTTTTGGGCAGACCGTGGCAGTTTGATAAGAAGGTTATTCATGATAGGTTCAAGAACAAGTACTCTTTTCAGCATAAAGGAAAACCCATTACATTATACCCACTTACACATGCACAAGTCCATAAAGATCAGGTTAAGTTACAACTTGAACGTGACAAAGAGAGAGCGAAGGGAAACACCACCTTGGGTGAGACTAGTGAGAGTGGTGTATCTGGTGAGAAAAATAAGGCCAAGGCCGTGGGAGTTCCCAAGGGGAGTGTGAGTGAACGTGAGGGGGAAACAAAAAGGAGAGTTAAAAAGAGTTTCTACATGGGTGATGGTGAAGCGAGGAAAGCGTTCAAGGCTAGCAAGTTCATGCTATTATTAGTCTATAAGGAGCCTCATATTTATTTTACTAACACTGACCCTTTTCTTCATGTGTCTATTTCATCTCTTTTGCAGGATTACACTGACGTACTGACAGAGGACATCCCTAGTGGGCTTCCACCCATTAGAGGTATTGAGCACCAGATAGACTTCATACCTGGAGCAGTCATTCCTAACAGACCGGCTTATAGGAGCAATCCCGAGGAGACAAAGGAGCTGCATAGGCAAGTACATGAGTTAATGGACAAGGGGTATGTCAGGGAAAGCATGAGTCCTTGTGCAGTACCAGTGCTTCTAGTTCCTAAGAAAGATGGGACGTGACGTATGTGCATTGATTGCCGAGCTATCAACAATATTACGGTAAAGTATCGTCACCCATTCCTAGACTAGATGACATGTTGGATGAATTGCATGGTTCCAAAATTTTAAGTAAGATTGATTTAAAGAGTGGATACCATCAAATTCGCATGAGAGAGGGAGATGAGTGGAAAACTGCATTTAAGACTAAGTATGGCTTGTATGAATGGTTAGTTATGCCATTTGGTCTTTCAAACGCACCTAGCACATTTATGAGATTGATGAATCATGTTATGCGTGCATTTTTAGGTAAGTTTGTTGTGGTTTATTTTGATGACATCTTAGTTTACAGTAAAATAGTAGATGAGCATGTTATGCATTTGAAGCATGTTCTTGATGTGTTAAGGCAAGAAAAACTGTATGCTAACTTTGATAATGTATGGATAGAATTGTTTTCCTTGGATTTGTTGTGAGTGCAGATGGCATCGAGGTAGATTTAGAAAATGTGAAGGCAATTCAGGATTGGCCAACACCAACAACAGTGACAGAAGTCAGAAGCTTCCATGGATTAGCAAGCTTCTACCATAGATTTGTTAAAGACTTTAGTAGTATTGTAGCACCACTGACTGAAGTAGTGAAGAAGACTGTTAGCTTCAAATGGGGTGAAGAGCAGGAGCGTGCATTCCAGGATCTGAAAATGAAGTTGTGCAGTGCACCAGTCTTGGCACTACCCAACTTTGAGAAGACATTTGAGATTGAGTGTGACGCATCCGGGATAGGTATTGGAGCAGTTCTTATACAAGAAAAAAGACCAATAGCTTACTTTAGGGAGAAGCTGAATGGAGCAGTTTTGAGGTACCCCACATATGACAAGGAGTTGTATGCGCTAGTGAGAGCCCTTGAGACTTGGCAGCATTATTTGTGGCCTCGAGAGTTTATGATCCATACAGATCATGAATCATTGAAGTATTTGAGGGGCTAAGGTAAGCTGAACAAATGACACGCAAAATGGTTAGAGTTTGTTGAGACATTTCCATATGTAATCCGCTACAAACAAGGTAAGAAAAACATTGTCGCCGATGCACTATCGCGAAGGTATGTTTTACTTACTTTATTGAGTGCAAGAATGCTTGGGTTTGAATTTATTAAAGAACTTTATGCTAGTGATATTGACTTTAGTATTATCTATGCTGCATGTGAAAAGTCTGCTTTTAGTAAATTCTACCAACATGATGGGTTTCTGTTTAGGGAGAATAGATAATGCATTCCTGTTTGTAGTATGCGTGAGTTGTTAGTGAGGGAAGCACATGGGGAGGTTTAATGGGGCACTTTGGCATTGCCAGAACCTTAGGGGTATTGAGTGAACATTTTTATTGGCCTAAAATGTGAAGAGATATTGAGCGTTTGTGTGATAAATGCTTAACTTGTAAACAGGCTAAATCTAAGGTTATGCCTCATGGGTTGTATACATTATTGCCTATACCTAGTGAGCCATGGGTAGATGTATCGATGGACTTTATCTTGGGTTTACCTAGGACTAAGAAGGGTAGAGATTCCATCTTTGTAGTGGTTGATAGGTTCAGTAAGATGGCACACTTTATAGCATGTCATAAACTGATGATGCCACTAACATTGCTGACTTATTCTTTAGAGAAGTAGTACGACTCCATGGGATTCCACGAAGTATAGTTTCAGATTGTGATGTCAAATTCCTTAGTCACTTTTGGAAAGTTTTATGGGGTAAGTTGGGAACTAAACTTTTGTATTATACTACTTGCCACCCCCAAACTGATGGCCAGACCGAGATTGTTAATATGACTTTGACTCAGTTATTGCGTATTATTATCAATAAGAACTTAAAAACCTGGGAGGATTGTTGCCTTTTGTTGAATTTGCATATAATCGTAGTATTCATTCCTCTACATCTTACTCACCATTTGAAATTGTTTATGGTTTTCAGCCACTAATTCCATTAGATTTGTTACCTTTGCCTGATGATGAGCAAGCGGGGCTAGATGGAAAAGGAAAGTCGATTTGGTGAAGCATATACATGAGAAAGTAAGAGAGAAAATACAACGAAAGAATGAGCAATATGTTTCTCATGCTAATAAGGGAAGAAAACGTGTGGTATTTCAGCCTGGAGATTGGGTTTGGGTACATATGCGCAAGGAGAGATTTCCTTAACAACGTAAATCTAAGCTACAACCGAGAGGGGTTGGTCCATTTCAAGTCTTGGAACGGATTAATGACAATGCATACAAGCTGGATTTACAAGGTAAGTATAATGTGTCTGCTACATTTAATGTTTCTGACTTAACTCCTTTTGATGCAGGTACAAATTCGAGGTCGAATCCTTTTCAAGAGAGAGGGGTTGACATGATCCAGCCTGATAACAAAGCAAAAGATCCATTATAAGTACCAGAAGGGCCAATTACGAGGCAGAGGACCAAAAGACTCAGAGAAGCAATGGCGGGATTAGTTCAGAGTTTTATGGCCGATTGCAACAAACAAATAGAGACGCATGTGGGCTTCAATAAAGAGGGCCCAAAGCCACTTCACTTGGCCCAAATCAGTTTTGAATAAAGCTTCATAGGCATTTGAAGACTTAAAGACTTGGTATTTTTGTAATTTCATATTTAGGGGCATTGTTGTCTTTATGCCTTTAGGGTTTCTTTTGTATCACTATTTTAAGCTTTCTTTCTTTTTCATTTTGGGACAATCAACGAAATTTGTAAAACACAAAAGCTTAAAGCTTTGGCTATGGCTATGGCCGAAATCTTGTAAGTGAGGGATTCCCCTTTTCAAGTTTGAATCGACTTATCTAAGTTTGCAAACATAGTGGCGTCTCCATTGCTAGCAAAACAAACAAGGATTCATCTTAAATGTTCTCAAGGGCAAGTTCTTTATGGGTCTTCTTTGTGGCCTTGGAAGGGTTTTGTTCCTACAAAATCAAATTCGCGGTCTTGGGGTTCTGTCTGTTGCTTGGGGTTTGCTTGGATTTCGAATCCAAGTGGGTTTCTTGTCATTTGCTGTCCAAACCAGCGTGGTCATTATACATTGCAAACTTCAAAAGATATTTTAAATACTGGAGTTAATAAACGTAGTTTACCTGTAATTAATAATACTGAACTTAGGCATATGCGACTAGGTCATATATGCGTTAAACGCTTACTCAATTTGTTAGGAATGGTTTGATACCAGATCTCACCATTGAATCTTATCCAACTTGTGAATCGTGTATTCATGGTAAGATGACCAAAGCCCCATTTTCTGGTGTTGGACACCGCGCCACTAACTTACTGGAACTCGTACATTCTGATGTATGTGGTCCACTAAGTCAAACTGCTCACAGTGGTTATTCGTACTTCGTTACCTTTACCGATGATTTGTCACGGTACGATTATGTCTATTTGATGCGAAATAAATCAGAAATCTTTGAAAAGTTCAAAGAGTTCCGAAATGAAGTAGAAAAACAAATTGGCCTATATATTAAATCCCATCGATCTGATCAAGGTGGAGAATATATGAATGGTGAGTTCATTGATTATATGAAGGACAATGAGATTCTCGCTCAATATACTCCTCCAGGTACTCCACAGCACAATGGAGTGTGTGAGAGGAGAAATCGAACTTTATTGGATATTGTCCGATCAATGTTGAGTTTCACAGATTTGCCCTATTACTTATGGGGCTACTCTCTTTTAACAGCTGCACATCTTTTGAATAAGATTCCTTCAAAAGCTGTTCCTACGACTCCGTATGAGATATGGTTCGGTAGGAGACCAAATCTTAGTTACATTAAGGTTTGGGGTTGTCATGCTTATGTCAGGGTGACTCAGCAAGATAAGTTTTCGCCTCGAGGGCAAAAGTTTAAGTTTGTCGGATATCCTTCGAATACAAGAGGATAGCTGTTCTATGATACCGAGCATCGAAATGTGTTCATAGCTCGCTTCGTAAGATTTCTAGAAGTAGAATTTTTGTCTGAAGGAGTTAATCATAAATAGGTTGAACTTGATGAAGTCCAACCTGAAAATAATGAACCAACGGAGGAACCTGAAGTTCAAGTAGATGAAGGACCTTCAACACACACACTCTGTAGGTCAGAAATGGTATCTAGACCTCCTGAACGCTTGTATTTGATACAAGAAAAGAGTCTAGATGTTCTCTTAGTAGAAGAGACTGAATCCTTTCACCTATAGAGAATCGATGTTGGATATCGACTCCGTGAAATGGCAAAGTGCCATGAAATCCAAGTTAGACTCAATGCATGAGAATCAAGTTTGGGACTTGGTTCCGCTTCCCGAAGGAATTGTTCCTATCAGTTGTAAATGAGTTTACAAAAGGAAGTCCGGGTCTGACGATAAGGTTGAAATTTACAAGGCCCGACTAGTATCAAAAGGTTACACGTAGCGACCTGGCGTCGACTACGATGAAACTTTTTCACCAGTAGCAATGCTTAAGTCTATTCGGATTTTTCTTTCTATAGCTGCGTATCATGACTACGAGATTTGGCAAATGGATGTCAAATGGCTTTTCTAAATGGATTTCTTGATGAAGAAATCTATATGGAACAGTCGTAAGGTTTGCGTCCAGCAAAAACTCGGGTATGGTGTGTAAGCTTAAGAAGTCCATTTATGGACTTAAACAAGCTTCACGAAGTTGGAATCTTCGATTCGACGAGATTATTAGATCATCTGGTTTTCTCAAAAATTCGAAAGAATCTTGTGTGTATCAGAAGGCCAGTGGGAGCATGGTCGTATTTTTAGTCATATATGTTGATGACATCCTAATAATTGGGAATGATTTAGGTATTTTACAAAGCGTCAAAGCGTACCTCTGTAAGAATTTCTCCATGAAGGACTGGGAGAAGTCATATGTTTCATGGATAAAACTTTATAGAGATAGATAAATGAGGCTGATTGGGTTATCCCAATCAACGTACATAAATAAGATCTTGGAACGGTATAATTTTGGTAACTGTAAGACAGCAAACATACCGTTCAGACATGGGATTCATCTTTCAAAAAGGATGAGTCCACAAACAGAAGATGAGAAGGTTAGAATGTCTAACCAAACTTATGCTTTGTGTTTGGGTAGCATAATGTATGCCATGTTATATACCAGGCCTGATATCAGTTTCGCTGTTAGCGTAACCAGTCGATACAAATCCAATCCAGTTAATGACCATTGGATGGCCACTAAACATATCCTAAAGTATCTTAAAGGTACTAAGGATAAGTTAATAATTTATGGAGGAAACGAATTGCAAGTTAACGGGTATTCCGATTTCCAATCGGATCCCGATGATAGAAAGTCTACATCTGGATTCGTATTCACCCTTAACGGAGGTGCAGTTTGCTGGAAGAGTTCCAAACAGGGGTCAACAACAGATTCCACCACAGAGGCAGAATACATTGCAGCTTCTGAAGCTGCAAAGGAAACTGTGTGGATTAAGAACTTCATCACAGAATTGGGAGTTGTCCCAAGTATCGAGAATGTGATTCCGTTATACTGTGATAATACTGGAGCCATTGCATAAGCAAAGGAACCGAGGGTGCATCATAAGTCGAAGCATGTGGAACGAAAGTACCACATCATTCGAGAGATTGTGTCGTGAGGGGATATTATCATGTGCAAGGTACCGAGTGAAGATAATGTGGCAGACCCGCTGACGAAGGCCATACCTCCGAAGTTGTTTGATAAACACGTGGAGTCGATGGGTATTAGATACAATCGTTATTGGCACTATAGCAAGTGGGAGTTTTTGTCGGGGTTGGTTCTCAGAGCGCCAATTCCCGGTTGTATTTTTTTTAGAATACTTCTGTAAAACGTTATTATTATGAATAATATATGTAGTTTCTATAATATAATATATCTTTTAATATGATAAAGACATAATGACTTTAGAATGACTAGTCATGATGCTGTTGCAAAAGTGTCGCAACTGACATTGAGTTATATCATGACGTTGTCATTCTCAGACAGTTCCTGGTCAAGGTTTACACTACTTGGTCAGTAAAGTAAACCTGTTAAGACTGGTACATGTCGTATACTGGAATATATGATTCCAATGGTTTCTCAATGAACCATCAGTCTTGGAGACTCGTATAGACGTGTAGGTGTTTATAGCGAATAAACACTGAACGACTCACAGAAGATTCTTAATGGATGGTACACCAACGCCAATAAGAATCTTCTCGGGTTGAGTAGCATTTGTGATTCTTAGACTTGAGATACGACTGTGGGCACATGAGACATCTTCTACACTTAGATGGCAGTCACGTCGCCGTTCTATTAAGATCAGACTCCTCATGTTCGTTGGGTGTAGATAGATCCTCAGGGTGTACTGTGTATATCGAGATAGGATCCGTCAGTTCTGTGTACAGAGCATAGGTAGTCCATATATGATTAGCAATCAGATAAAAACCATGGGCCTTTGGTATATTTTAGAAGTCAGTTCTAAATTTTCTTTTTGAGATTGCTAATAGAGACGTCGACGAGATAGTCCATATAGAGATTTGACATTTATATCTATATCTCTGGGATATATCCGGATACCTGTGACGGAGGAATTATACATATGCCATGACCTCGACCTGTATGATTCAACGAGTTTATCTTTGGTCGTCTAATTTATGGATGGGTAAATTATGAACACGTAATGGATTTCGTGACGGATATGCCTGAATCTATAGAGTCTCACTAATGAAATCTCGCAGAGCACTAGGGCAACATTTATAAATAATATTGATTATTTATAAGTCGTTTAAAAGTTAAACGCAAAAGACATGTGAAGGGACCCAATAGTCATTTCTTAATTTTTGTGTATGCATTTAATGATAGATTTATCAATACACATTAATTAATTATCAAATTGAGATATTTGATTTATATCATAAATATATATGTATTGAATATTTAATGTAAAAATAATACATATATTTAATATATTTATATTTAAATATTATTTAATTATTTAATGTTAAATAATTAAATTGATTAAAAATATAAATATCCTAAGTTGTGATATTTTGTTTAATGGCTTGAGATGCCTTTGTTGACTTATTTGAAAATCATTAAAGTTATAATGATGAAACAAAACAAGTTGATAAAACTTTAATTGAAACAAAAAGGAAAATATCTAGATATTTAGTATACCTAAATTCGGACAAGTGCAAAATAATAGGTATATATTATTTCTGTTTCATTTAGGGTTTCATAAATTCAATATACACTAAAATAAACAAAAGGAAGTTGAGAGAAAAGCTTGAAGGTTCAAAGGAAAAATCTTTGAAATCTTTTGGTTTTTGTAAGTATTTCCTTTAAGCTTTCAACCTGAAATTAGTTCTAACATGCTTGGTATCATTTGTGTTGCTTGAATGTTCTCTCTTCTCTTTTGGTTTGTGTTTATTTGGTTGAGAACTTGTATGAAAGATTGAAGCATGTAAGTAAGGTTTAAATGGTTTAAAAGCTTACTTTTGATTCTTTAGAAATCAAAGTGGTCATTTTAGAGTTAGTAAGCCACTACTTGGTGACCTAGAATTGTTCTAGAGTTATTTCAAAGTGGTGAGGCTTGTTTGGTGAAGTATTGAATGGATTAAAGTGTTGGATTTTGCTAATTTGGTGAAATTGGACAATTTGGTAAAATTGAAAAATTAGGGTTCATAACCCACTCCAAATTTGAGGCTTTGCATATATGTGATGTATTATAGTATGAATATGATGCATGTAAATTTTTGGGTTGATTGGATTTGATCTTGGCATGTTTTGAACAAAATGGACCAAAATGTAATTACTTGAAAGTTTTGGGTAGTCACGGCAATTTGAGAAAATTTGGGGATTTGTGTGAAATCTGATTTTGATGCATTAGATGTATTGGAAAATATTTTAGAAATGATTTAGAATCATCCAAAATTATATTTGATAATTTTTGGGCTAAAATAATCAATTTACAAAGTTTTGGGGCAATTCGATAATTATCAAGCAATTTGATCTCTTGTGTAATTTTTCAGAATTTTATAATTGGATAATTAAATAAATAAGTTTATTTGATTAATCCGAGTAAAATTTTTGAAATCGAAAAATTTTGATTTTCCCTTATTCCGCTGCGTTACCGGATTTCCGCCATAAAACCCCTTCAGAATGTCGAACCCACATGGACTTAATATTTTTCTTATCAATACCAAGACTAAACTATTTATCTTAAAATTAAACTTATGAGAAGGAAAATTAATTATGATTTAATTGAAAAGTAAATAAAAATCAAATAATATTTTTTTGAAGAAACCTTACAAGATAAAAGAATTTAGAGTTGCAACTTTACCTAAACATGCAGACAATAAGCTCAGACACTTTTCATTCAATTGGGTTGTTGTTATTAATTATTAATCTATAACACTAAATTATTGATAAGCGTTTTTCGATGGTTAGGTGAAAATATTCAGAATAAATCAAATAACTATATGTCTATGTTAATTAAATTAAACTGAATCCATTAAGATCAAGTTCTAATATTGGCTATGTATGTCCTACATGTATATTTATATCCTGAAGGGAAATCTATTCAACGAATAAATCACACGCTATTATTCCCACGACTAACTCAAATTTCCTATGTGGAGTTCTTAAGGATTTACCAAGACTATTCTATTGTTGGCCAAATAAATAAAATAAACATTTAAGCTTAGAGAATTATAAATAATAAATAACAAACCCAATGGAATAAAAATATGCAAATTAATTAATTAAACATGCTTGGATCCATTACAACCCTAGATTTAATGAATTAACTACTCATAATATTCAATAGATACAAGCTAATCATTATAAGAAGCCAAGAACTCATAAAAGATAAAGTTAAATAGAAAATGAAAGAAAAAAACTCTTGTTTGCAGTATTCAGTTTCAAACTCCAACTTTAGTTGATGTACTTGTTATTATCTTACTCTAGGCGTTCTTCTATGCTTTAGGAGTCCAAAATTATGTTATGAGACTTTTTAATTTTTTTGACTCATCTCCATTGCACGACAAAGACTCTCATTAATAATTATCCATGCACTCCTAAGACAATAATGATATTTTGCTCCAAAATCAAAACAAGCCATATTTTCTTTATAATTTGTTCATGTGACTTTCTTTGAAATAAGTTTTAATTGCATAAATAAAATAAAAAGGCTACTAACACAAGCAACCTATTTTAGCTTTAGGACTTTCCTTTTAAAATCAATTCACATGGAGCCCACAAACTATTTCCCTTTAAATTGCATTTGACTTTTCAACTTTCCCAATTAACTTGGCGCAATAATAAATTGCTAGAAATATATGACGCAACTGTTGGAGTTGGTGCTTGGAGCGCCAATTCGGATAATATATAGTATATTATATTTCATTATTTATTAATAACATAATTATATTTTCATTTCAAACCTTATTAATGGTATTGTCATTATACATATTATATTGATGTATAAATATGTTAAGAATAACATCGACCTTAGAATAGTCATGTAGTAATATTGAACAATAGATGGTCCGATTGTGATAAGTATTACTATTATAAACTATTCTTAAAATGTATATATATTCTTAGTCATTGGTTTTGGAATACGGTCGAATTCCTATAACCTATAAGACTAGCACATGTCGTATGTCGGAATTGGAGTTCCAATGATTTAACCTGATGTACCATGAGCTTTGGAAGCTCGTATAAACATGTGGGTATTGGTTGGACCTACTACTAAATGACTCACAGGTGATTCCTAATAGTTGGAAGTATACACCATTATCAATAGGAATCTCTTCGAGTCGAGTAGCATAAGTGATCCTTTGACTATAGGATAGCATTGAGATCCTACACACTTTGATGTCATGTATGTTAGAAACCTTTCATGATCTGGCCTCTAGATGTTCGTTGGGTGTGGACCGAGTCAGTAATCAAGTACGAGTCAAGATATGATCCGTCGGCCCTGTACGTGCCAAAATTGGGCCATGGGCAAAACTGTCTTTCCATTCAAAACCAATGTCAGATAAGGCCCATAGACAGAGATGCTGAATATCGGAAAGCCCAAGGAAAGCCCAAGAAAACCCTTAATCCACTCGCAGATAAAGGATCCGCCAAATCTTTACCAAAAATTTTCCACTCACCCTAAATATAATTGTATTGCTCCACTCTGATCATTAAATAAATATATCTTAGCATATAGTGGGTTTATGCCAACTGCTAAAGGCAATCATTTGCACTTATAAATAGCGCGCGTAATCAAGATATAGGGCAGAGCTCTCAGACTGAGCCTACGAAGCTTCTTCTTCTTCTTCTCTATTCTTTTAGCTTTAACACAAATTCTTCGCCCTCACGCCATCCAGAGAAAGTTAAGGTAATATCAAACCTTACTTTCACATATTTACCTATTCACTGCTCATTTCATTCTGCTGACTTTAGCGTCGGAGTGCCCCCGGCACCCACCACCACCGGTGGGGAGTCTCCTCCCGCTCACTCTAACTTTGTTTTGCAGGATCGATGATGCCCCCAACCTACAAATTCTGATTGTGGACCTCGGCCGAAATCCAGCATCCACAATTTGGCGCCCACCGTGGGGCCTTAGCGATTCATAGCAAGCAAAGACCACTCGGTCGACAATCTTTACAAACAGACACAAGATCCTGTAGTGGCATAATCAGCCACTCTACATAACATTTACAATCAATGGAAGATGAAAATTGATCCATGTAAAACTCATGTACTAATCTCCAATAGTAGCGTGAGGCAACAAGTCATTTCAAGTATCTTATCAAACTCAATCTCTTATGAGCATTCAAGAATATGGCAAGTGAAAATTCATCATCAAATAACCATCCATTTAATCACTAAAAAAAGCATCACATTTCACCAGCCGACCTTTCACGACAAGTCACATCTTCCGTGTGAAAGGAAATGTTGGAGTAATTATCTCCAATCTACACTGAAGAAAGCACTCTGCCACATGTAGTCCTTAAACAAATGTAGACTGTAAGAATAGCCTACTATGAGACCACATGCTAGATCATATCTGTAAAATTATATTCAAAGAAGAGATGATTGTGGGGTTCACTCGACAAAGCCACATGCAAGGAGAAATGGTCCTCGACAAAACACCATGCACAGGCCAAGACATATGGGATCCAACTTGATTTAAAATGACCAGGTCTCATTCGATACTACAAGATATTCTGATTTTTGAAAACCATCAGATAAGTATAGTGGAAATAATACCTCTCTTTATTCCACCATTCATGAACCATCCCATATGCATAAACATCACGCCTACAAAAGATGTAAGCTTATCACCCATCACCTTGAAAATCCCATGCTACACTCCATACAGAAAGAGACAAATCATGCATGGCCTAGCCAACATACGCCTTCAGTAACACATCCATATAAGCACAATACATGTTTGCTTTCATGGCTTGCATTGCCCATTTTTGGACATACCAGTTGACCACTAAACATTCAACTCTCGCTTGTGTTTCATACTTGTAGTTTCTTTCGTTTTTATTTTTGGATTTTTTGAGTCTACATATAAGCATATTCACGTGATTCATTGGGTGCTTTGGCATGGATTTTTTGACTCTACATGCTAGCATCTTCACGTGTAGCATGGAGTGTTTTGGCTTGGATTTTTTGACTCTACATACGAGCATCTTCACTTGTAGCATGGAATGATTATATGAAAGGTCTCATTTTTGAATCGACACAAGTAGTACGTGGAAGAAAAGAAGGAGCAGGCTTCAACGAAAGTCAAAATAATAACATGCTTTCTTGGTGTATGTGGAGCATGAACACAAAGCCAAGCAACAAAACTATTCTCCATACGACAATGTGGATGGCTATCCACTTCAGGTTACATGGAAAACTCCCATCTCTCCTAGACTACTTGGAATGATTGTCAACTCCTCCAGACTAAATCAAAGGTTAGTTATCTTCTTCATGCTACATTAATTACACCAACTCGAGACTACATAGGGAATCTATTAACATGCTTAGTCAAATGAAAAAAATAATAATTTTGGACCTCATTTGGCCCATTCGACCAACCTACATCAGGTTAGGTAGTATGGAAATTTCATGTGACTTTCATCAAAGTTAATTTTATTGTAGTATCATTGAACTAATTCAAGTATTTTATAATTAGTAATGACCTTGATAGACATCCATCTCTTCCATACTACATATGGAGATTATCATCCACTCTAGACTATATTGATAAATTTCCATAAACTCTATAAAACATTAGAAAAACCCCATGAACCTTTATCAGGAGCATACAAGTTAAAAACAAAGTCTGGAAAACTAATTCAAAATAACTGGAAACAGTGCATCTCAAACTATACTACAGATAGATCTAACAGACTAAGAGTCACAGTCTAGCCACTCGACAAGTGACTATTCTCTAACTATGGGACAATGAGACTACTTTGCAGGTTTTTGTTTTATTTTTTATTTTTTACTTAGAATGTTTTGCTCTAATTGTCTTTAGGCTCTACGGTTGGGGACAACTACCACGATATAATAAGTTTTTCAACTACATTCATCTCATTTAATAGTTAAGCAATTAAAGATTGTCGACTATGCCTAAAGTTCCCTCGGGTCTAAGTTTTAAGACAATTACGCTTGGGTTTCTCTGAAGCCGAAATTTGAAGAGCTTCTGAACCAAAACTTGACCTTATTATTATTATTATTATTATTATTATTTTGGAACCTAAGCTCCAGTCGACATTCAGTCCAAGCGGCAAGTACTTGGATTTTATTTAAACTGTTTTCCTGAATAGATATTAAACTAGTGAAAAACTTATGTAAATAGGGCATTTACCAGACAAAAATAAGTCAAGTTGAAAATATATTTATATTCATCATTCAAAAGTTTTCATTAAAGCAAAATAATCAAAGTATAAAGAGAGATAAGTAAAAAAAAAATTAGTCTTCAGCAACGCTTGACACTAAACAGCAGACATCAACTGCGGGGCGTCAAGAACGCTAGTAGTTTGGTCAAACTTTGAGGCTGGATCATCTCTTCCATCTGACCAGATCCATCTTCAATCTCCACAACTTCCCCTCCAAATTAATTTCCAACACCCCCAACGAACCCCTCATCACTCATAGGAACGCATTCTCCAGCCTTGGCAATCTCATTAGGAGCATCCTCATCACCATCACTTTCATCTGACGAGAGAGAGGTCAGCCTTCATCTTCTCATGTAGTATGATTCACTTCTTCATGGTCTAAGCACTTTGGTCCCATGCTAAATACCATTTCATCAGTCTACTTCTTTCTTTCATCTTAGCTGAAACGCCACCACCTCCAATTCCAATTGGTCAATTAATTCAGAATTGTCCCTCTTCAAAGCCTCCAGACTCTCATCGTATGCATCCGCCTAAGCCGACATCATCTGTCTTTCAAGCTTCAAGGTTGCATTGGCTCCTCTAGCCTCACCCTCACCCTCAGCCACCTTCACCTTTGTTTGCATAGCCTCCATCGATGCCCTCAGATCAGCATTTTGTTTCCTCATTATGTGTTAGACTTCTCCAAGTCCCCAATCCTCCTATGGTTTGACTCCAAGATATCCTGTTGGAAAATATTACTTTCAAGAGCCTATATGATCAAAAATAAATTAATGATGAAGCGCCCAAGCGACATGTAAAGGCTACTGAGCCTACTTAAAAGAATAATAGAAGAAATAAACCACTATTTCAAGTATGAGTTGGTCCCCTCTTTCACGTCCTAAGAGGGCCCAAGATGGTTAGCATGCCTTTATCTTCTTTGAGAAACAGCCTGTCTATAAATTTAGGAAGGCATGATGGGCCAGATATGATGGTCATCCTCTAGGTCTATCAAGGCCTTTATCTTTTTAAATAATAGAGTAACCCCAACCGATTATCACAAGATTTTTTTTTTTTCATGCGTTAATGGGCTTTAAAAAAAAAAAAAGTCTTGTAAACAGAAGTCGACACGACCAAATTCACACTATAACGACCAAATTGTATATTTAAAGAATCAGTTTAAAGGTGATTCACATGGACCTTCATCAGGTTCATTCGACCATAGCTTCATGAACCTTCATCAGGTTAATTCGATCGTGTCTCATGGACCTTTGCCAGGTCCATTCGACAATATTCGGATCCATTCGACAGTAGTCTCATGGACCTTCATCAGGGGAGTGGATGATGATTTCCTTGGATATTCATCAAGTCAATTTATCTTAACCAACATGATTTCCAAATGGTATGATCAAGGCACGTCCCTCAGGAGAACACATTTCCAACCATCCACCCCATACGACGATGCAATGATGCTTGACGTTTGTCCCAATCGACATCTACATAAGTGTAGCTTGGGACTTAATGTGGATTTCATGCATGTGTGGGTTGATGTTTGATGTCTTTCCCTATCGACATCTACATAAGTGTAGCTTGGGATTTATGGTGGATTTCATGCATGTGTAGATTAATGTTTGATGTCTTTCCCAATCGACATCTACATGAGTGTAGCTTGGGATTTATTGAGGATTTCATGCGTGTATAGCTTAATGTTTGATGTCTTTCCCAATCGACATCTACATGAGTGTAGCTTGGGATATGTTGTGGATCTCATGCATGTATAGCTTAATGTTTGATGACTTTCCCAATCGACATCTACAAGAGTATAGCTTGGGATATGTTGTGGATCTTATGCATGTATAGCTTAATGTTTGATGACTTTCCCAATCGAAATTTACATGAGTGTAGCTTGGGATATGTTGTGGATCTCATGCATGTATAGCTTAATGTTTGATGACTTTCCCAATCAACATCTACAAGAGTGTAGCTTGGGATTTGTTGTGGATCTTATGCGTGTTTTGCTTTATGTTTGATGACTTTCCCAATCGACATTTACATGAGTGTAGCTTGGGATATGTTGTGGATCTCATGCATGTATAGCTTAATGTTTGATGACTTTCCCAATCAACATCTACAAGAGTGTAGCTTGGGATTTGTTGTGGATCTTATGAAAGTATAAAGAGAGATAAGTAAAAAAAAAAAAAAATTAGTCTTCAGCAACGCTTGACACTAAACAGCAGACATCAACTGCGGGGCGTCAAGAACGCTAGTAGTTTGGTCAAACTTTGAGGCTGGATCATCTCTTCCATCTGACCAGATCCATCTTCAATCTCCACAACTTCCCCTCCAAATTAATTTCCAACACCCCCAACGAACCCCTCATCACTCATAGGAACGCATTCTCCAGCCTTGGCAATCTCATTAGGAGCATCCTCATCACCATCACTTTCATCTGACGAGAGAGAGGTCAGCCTTCATCTTCTCATGTAGTATGATATGACTCGACGTGAATCTATGGGGGATGTCCCCAGTCGACTGATCAAGATGAAGGTCATGATAATCCCCATATTGCAGGTCAAAGGATCAGGGGAGTTTACAATGTCTTCTGGACCAAATGAAGGCCAAGTCTTTCATTTGACTCTACATGAGTTATGGGGGATGTCCCCAGTCGACTGAACCATATAAAGGTTCAGGATAATCTCCATACTACTAGTCAAGGACCAGTGGAGTCTTCAAATTTTTATAGACCAGATGAAGGTCTTATGTTGACTCTACATGAGCCGTGGGGGATGTCCCCAGTCGACTGAACCTGGTGAAGGTCAGTTTAATCTCCATACTACTAGTCAATGACCAGTGGAGTCTTCAAATTTTTATAGACCAGATGACGGTCTTATGTTGACTCTACATAAGCCATGGGGGATGTCCCCAGTCGACTGAACCTGGTGAAGGTCAGGATAATCTCCATACTACTAGTCAATGACCAGTGGAGTCTTCAAATTTTTATAGACCAGATGAAGGTCTTATGTTGACTCAACATGAGCCATGGGGGATGTCCCCAGTCGACTGATCCAGATGAAGATCAGGATAAACAATTGACTCTTTATGAGCCATGGGGGATGTCCCCAGTCGACTGATCCAGATGAAGGTCAGGATAATCAATTGACTCTTTATGAGCCATGAGGATGTCCCCAGTCGACTGAACCAGATGAAGGTCAGGATAATCCCCATACTACGGGTCAAAAGACCAGGGGAGTTTACAATGTCTTCTGACCAGATGAAGGTCAGGTCTTCAACTTGACTCTACATGAGCCAATGGGGAATGTTCCCATATGGAGGATGTTTCGTTGTCTTATGTATCAAGACGACCATACATATTGATAAAGGTACAGAGAGTCTACAGATACTAGATCTGATGAAAGTCTAAGAAGATTTCATTCTACAACACTTGAAAAAGTACATCAGAGTTTACATTACCCGATGAAGGTCCAAGAAAGTCTACACACTCTACTATACCTAATGAAGACACATGAGAGACTACAGATCCCGTTTATGATGAAGATCCACGGGGGTCTTCATTCTTCATTCTACATGGTCTAATATGAGTCAATGAGTATTTTTACTCTACTAGACCTGAAGAAGGTCTATGAGAGTCTTTCTTTCTCATACTACTAGTTCTGATGAAGGTCCATGATACCACTGTCGAATGGACTATCAAATGGACCTGATGAAGGTCCATAAGGCACAGTCGAATGAACCTAATGAATATCTATGAGAATCTTCATACTACAAGACCTGATGAAGGTCACGAGACTACTGTCAAATGGACATGTCGCATGGACTTGATGTATATCTATCAAGGTTATTACTCATTCTGTTGATGAGGATTAATGAGACTACAGTCGATTGGACTTGTCGAATGGACTTGATGAAAGCCCAAAGAAGTCATCACTCACTCTCCTAGGCCTGATGAAGGCCGATGAGACTACGTTGAAGTTGAAGTTGTCGAATGGATCTAATGAAGGTCCAAGGTCATCATTCATTATACTAGACTTGAAGAAGGTCTATGATGCTACAATGGAATGAAATTGATGAAAGTCATCACTCCTCACTCTTCTATGAGACTACTGTCGACTGGATTTGTCGAATAGACTTGATGGAAGTCCAATGAGCTATGGTCGAATGAACCTGATGAAGGTCCATGTGAATCCTCATTCTACCTCTCCATGAGACTACGGTTGAATGAACATGTAGTATGGACTTGATGACTGTATATCAAGGTCATCACTTACTATACTAGACCTGAAGAAGGTCTAGGATGCTACAATGGAATGAACTTGATGAAAGTCATCACTGTCACCTTCATTCTACGAGACTACTGTCGAATGGAGTTGGTCGAATGGACCTGATGAACGTTTATAAGAATCTTCATTCTATTAGTCCTGATAAAGGTCTAAGAAAATCTTCTTCTACTCGACCTGATGAAGGTCAGACTATCGGACCGAAAGTATGCCCAAGATAGTTTCATTCTACCTGACCTGATGAAGGTCAGGAGACTACGGTCGAATGAACCTGATAAAGGTTCATGGGGCTCTTCCAATGCTTCTTAGAGTTTATGGAAATATATCCATATAGTCTATAGTAGATGACAATCTTCATACGTAGTGTGGAGATGATTATCTTCACATGTAGTATGAAAGAGACGGATGCCTATCAGGGTCATTACTAATTATACAAGACCTAAATAAGGTTATTGATACTACAATGGAATAAACTTTGATGAGAGTCATATATAATTTCCATACTACATAGCCTGATAAAGGCTGGTTAATTGGACCTCAATGAGATCTAAGAGAGTTTTTCATTCTACTAGGCATGATAGAAAATTCCATATGTAGTATGAAGTTGGTAATATTAAATCAATGTAGCATTGAAATGATGTCTAACCTTTCATGTGATTTGGAGATGAAATTTAATCTATGTGTGTCTCGAGAGGGTGACTATCCTTCAATCTCTTCTGAGCCTTCATGTAATGTAGTATGGACCATAATTCTAAATTTTGAGCTTCGTTCGATAATGTCGTATGGAGCCTCTTGGCAGTGTGCTAAAATTGACTTTACAAAGCTTGAGTTTTGTAGCATGTAGTTTTGTTAATTAGCTCTGATTTCATGCTACAAAAGTGGGGTTCAATTGTGAGTGGATGATAGATTCCTCTTTCAGGCTTTCTCTTTCACGTAGGATCGATTCATGAACCATGCACGAATGGGCGCATTTTTCATTGTTTTCCATGGTTCATGGCCTCACCTAGGTTGTAGGATTTTTGTGGCTCTTGGTACATAACAATTACAATTCCATCATTAATTCAAAAATCTATCGAAATATTGAAGTTAAAGTCGACCAAGTAATGCATTGCCAACAAAAACTTGGATGAGTTTTAAATTGAATTATGTGAGAACTGAATCAATTTCACTGCCGCTTGGCTTTAATGTGAGAGCAGAATCTGTTCTTATCTTTCCTTGCCTCTGTAATAAACTGTTACTTACCTGAGGTTGTTCCAGTCAGTTCGTTAACTTGCTGCTGATTCTTTTACCATAAAATGCTTTTCGAAAATGGCAACTGTCCCTTCCCATGATGTTGTGTGGATATCTTGAATTCCAAACAGAGCCCAACCCACTATCAAGGCCAACTCACATATGGCTTTGAAAATTAATAAAAGTTTTCAAGCCTTAGAGATAAGTATAAGCTTCCATACGACAACATGGTCACAAAAGGCCAAGAGGCTTAAGGCTATTGTGATCCTACATGTATGAAGCCACATATAAACTGCTAAGAACCAAAGACAAATGCTAGATTCCATTCACAAAAGGCCAAGAAGCTATGGCCATTTTCATCCTACACAAATGAAGCCACATGTATACTGCCAAAATACAAAAGACAAATGCTAGACTCCATGCACAAAAGGCCAAGAAGCTATGGCCATTTTCATCCTACACAAATGAAGCCACATGTAGACTGCCAAAATACAAAAGTCGAATGCTAGACTCCATGCCCAAAAGGCCAAGAAGCTATGGCCATTTTCATCCTACACAAATGAAGCCACATGTAGACTGCCAAAATACAAAAGTCGAATACCAACCTCCATGCACATTGATTTTCCAGTTGGTAAAATGTCGGAAGGAGCGTGAACTATGGTGGATGAGTCGCGCATGCATGTTAAAGAAAGTGTAGGACCCATGAGTAACTACCAAGATTCCAATTGCCTACACTCCAACACACATGTTGAGATTGAAGGGCATTTCGGTCCAAGAAATCACAATGCATAGGTAGCATGGCACCAAATGTCATAGCTCCTCAAAAGAACACATTTTACTCTTACATTGACTGTAGGCATGTAGCAACTTTTCATCCCACATAGACGAGGCCACACCATGTGCATGTAGCATGAAATGCGCCCCTTCAGCTTCCAATTATTTTCAGGGTAGCTTCCACGGTTTGACTTTCCAGGTGGGGTTGGTATTTTATGTTATTAAGGCTTTATGCGCATGGTTGTTACGTGGTTCTTATGACAAGTTGTTATTTTTCCATACGACTAACTTCTCAAAATGTGAGCATGCTTGGGCCCGCATATTTGATTAAGCACCCATTGGGCTCGTGTGGGCTTGTGGTTGTAACGAATGGATATGCAAATTTGTTGAGTTTGGTTACATATGCGGCCTTAGCGACATAAGTGGCAACGAGTTGCTATTGATGATTACAATAACAAGACTCCAATGCATAACATTCCAAACAATAAGGTGTAGGACATACTTATGTTTGTTGAAGAAATATATTACCAACAATTCAATGCACCAAATGCCAATCACGTTTGTTGAAGAAATACATCAATAAAATCCAATGAACAACATGTCGAACCATAAAGTGTAGGGCCTTGATGAGTATACTACCAATGCACAAAATGGCAGCACCTTTTTTTTTCTATGGCTTATGTCAAGGGTTTATTTTTGTGTTTTCTTATTTAACATGGGCTGCCAATGAAGCTTGGGTGAGTGTACCATTTTATTGTGTGTTGGACCATTCATCCTGCATATGTAGTTGTTTTTTTTTTTTTTTTTTTTAAAAAAATATCATGTCCAGTCTTTAGACTTGGTGAAGGTCAATAGAACCACGGTAGACTAGACCCGATGAGTGTCCATAAATCTATTGTCTACTGAATCTGATGGAGATGGATAAGAGTCCACTCTACTGGGTCTGTAAGAATTTATGAGGCTAGTGTCGTCTAAGCCTAATAATGGTTCAAGAAAGTCTTCGCTCTATCGGACTTATGAATTTCTGTGAAAATAATCATTCTACTAGACATGATGAATGATTTCCTATGTAGTCTGAAGTTAATGGTATCCATACATTTCATATTAAGAATAGATGAAAATCATTTCATGTAGACTGGATAAGAAAACATACCTTTCAGGTAGTCTGGATTTTCATTTAGACAGGGGGAGATGGCAATCCTTCCACGTCCTCTGAATGGGATGACAATCCTATTAGCATTGTCTGAGGTAGAAAAAGATTGCAATCCTTCCACGTCCTCTGAATGGGATGACAACTTTCATGTCGTATGAAAAAGATTGAGATTTATCCCTTTCGTCTGAAGAAAATAACTATCCACTTATGTCATCTTTCATGTCGACTGGAATGGATGACATTCTATCAATGATAATTTTCCCATGTTGTCCTGAGGTAGTGACAATCCATTCATGTAGTATGGAGTTTATGCTTTATTGGGAAAGAGTGTTGATGTTATCCAGACTCAACTTTTCCTTATTGATAGTTCGACTTAATGTAGACAGGAGAGAATTACTCCAATATTTCATTTCACAATGGAAGATGTGACTTGTTATGAAAGATCGGATGGTGAAATGTGATGGCTTTTTTGGTGATTAAATTGATGGTTCTTTGATGATGAATTTTCACTTGTCATATTCTTGAATGCTCATAAGAAAATGGGTTGATAAGATAGTTGGAAAAAGTTGTAGCCTCACGCCTTTGAGGGGCCGAAGAATGAATTATGTTACAAATACTATTGGAGATTAGTACTGGAGTTTTACAGGGATCAATTTCCATCTGCCATTGATCGTAACTGTTTTGTAGAGTGGCTAATTATGCCACCATAGGATCTGGTGTCTGTTTGTAAGGGTTGTAGACTGAGTGGTCTTTACTTGCTATGAATCGCTAAGGCCCCACGGTGGGCGCCAAATTGTGGATGCTGGATTTCGGCCGAGGTCCACAATCAGAATTTGTAGGTTGGGGCATCAGTGATCCTGCAAGACAAAGCTAGAGTGAGCGGGAGCAGACTGCCCACCGGTGTGGTGGGTGCCGGGGGCACTCCAACGCTCAAGTCAGTAGTATGAAATGAGCAGTAAATATGTAAATGGGAAAGCAAGGTTTGATGTTACCTTGAACTCTTTGGGTGGCCGTGAGGGCGGTGGTAAGTGTATAAGGGGGATGGAGAGCTCTGAGAGAGCTAGTGTCAGAGAGCAGAGGTTTGTCAGAAAGAAGTCTCCCTCTGTTTCTCGTATTTTGTTTCTATTTATAGTTGAAGGTGAGTGACTTTTATAGCTGGCATAAGTCCCACAATGTGCTAAGATATCTTTATTTAGTGATCAAAGTGGAGCAGCATGATTATGTTAGGGTAGGTGGGAATGTTTGGTACAGATTCGTCTTTATGTATGAATCATTTATTCGCAAGTGGAATAAGGGTTTTGTTGGGCTTTACCTTGGGCTTTCCGATATTCAGCATCTCTGTCTATGGGCCTTATCTGACATTGGTTTCGAATGGAAAGACAGTTTTGCCCATGGCCCAAATTTGGCACGCTGAGGTCCACAATCAGAATTTGTAGGTTGGGGGCATCAGCGATCCTGCAAAACAAAGGTAGAGTGAGCGGGAGGAGACTCCCCACCGGTGTGGTGGGTGACGGGGGCACTCCGACGCTCAAGTCAGTAGTATGAAATGAGCAGTGAATAGGTAAATATGTGAAAGTATGGTTTGATATTACCTTAACTTTCTCTGGATGGCCGTGAGGGCGAAGAAATTTGGTTAGGAAATATAAAGCTAAAAGAATAGAGAAGAATAAGAAGCTTTGTAGGCTCAGTCTGAGAGCTCTGCCTTATATCTTGATTTACGCTGCTATTTATAAGTGCAAATGATTGCCTTTAGCTGTTGGCATAAACCACTATATGCTAAGATATATTTATTTAATGATTAGAGTGGAACAATACAATTATATTTAGGGTGAGTGGAAAATGTTTGGTAAAGATTTGGCGGATCCTTTATCTGCGAGTGGATTAAGGGTTTTCTTGGGCTTTACCTTGGGCTTTCCGATATTCAGCATCTCTGTCTATGGGCCTTATCTGACATTGGTTTTGAATGGAAAGACAGTTTTGCCCATGGCCCAAATTTGGCACGTACAGTTTGTCCCCTACTCTCTAAGTCAAGAAGTTCTTGATTTGGAGAGTATTTCTATTCATGTCGAATGAAACAAGATGTAAGAGTACCTGTCAAGAGTGCATAGTTCGTACTTCATATGACAAAATGAATCCAATGTCGCCTGGACTATGAGTAGTTCCAAGTTTTCAACTTGGCTTGATATAAGTTACGGGGAATGTCCCCAGTCGAGTAAACGTTGCGAGAGTATATTCCATTCAACATTTGTCGTATGAATTTTTGGAGATCAAAGTCTTCTTTTGCCTCGAACAGATGAAGATTATGCATTGACCATGTATGAGATATGAGGGATGTCCTCAGTCGACTGAACCAGGTGAAGGACATGACAATCCATACTACAGGTTAAAGACCAATGGAGTTTATAATGTCTTCTGGACCAGATGAAGGTCAGGATAATCCCCAAACTACGGATCAAAGGATCAGAGGAGTTTACAATGTCTTCTGGACCAGATGAAGGCCAGGATAATCTCCATACTACTAGTCAAGGACCAGTGGAGTCTTCAAATTTTTATTGACCAGATGAAGGTCATATGTTGACTCTACTTGAGCCATTGGGGAATGTTCCCAGTCGACTGAACCAGATGAAGGTCAGGATAATCCCCATACTACGGGTCAAATGACCAGGGGAATCTACAATGTCGTCTGACCGGATGAAGGTCATATATTGACTCTACTTGAGCCATTGGGGAATGTTCCCAGTCGACTGAACCAGATGAAGGTCAGGATAATCCCCATACTACGGGTCAAATGACCAGGGGAATCTACAATGTCGTCTGACCAGATGAAGGTCATATATTGACTCTACTTGAGCCATGGGGAATGTTCCCAGTCGACTGAACCAGATGAAGGTCAGGATAATCTCCATACTACTGGTCAAAGGACCAGGGGAGTCTATAATATCTTCTGGACCAGATGAAGGCCAGGTCTTCAACTTGACTCTACATGAGCCAATGGAGAATGTTCCCAGTCGACTGAACCAGATGAAGGTCAGGATATCTCCATACTACTGGTCAAGGACCAGAGGAGTCTTCAAATTATTCTAGACCAGTTGAAGGTCATATATTGACTCAACTTGAGCCATGGGGAATGTTCCCAGTCGACTGAACCAGACGAAGGTCAGGATATCTCCATACTACAGGTCAAGGACCAGAGGAGTTTACAATGTCTTCTGGACCAGATGAAGGCCAGGTCTTCAACTTGACTCTACATGAGTCAATGGGGAATGTCCCCAGTCCTCTGAACCAGATGAAGGTCAGGACAATGGGTATATTGTCGAATGAGTTCATCAACAAGTTCCAAGATATAGGCTTGTAGATGTAGACTGCGATGAACATCAAGTCTCAAGTCATAACTATATGTGGTATCTACAACAATTCCCAAGCTACATATGTAGATTTCGATTGGGAAAAACATCAAGCATTAAGCCATACATGCATAAAATCCACAATAAATCCCGAGCTACACTTATGTAGATGTCGATTGGGAAAGACATCAAATATCAAGCTATACACGCATGAAATCCTCAATAAATCCCAAGCTACACTCATGTAGATGTCGATTGGGAAAGACATCAAGTATCAAGCTACACACGCATGAAATCCACAATAAATCCCAAGCTACACTCATGTAGATGTCGATTGGGAAAGATATCAAATATCAATCTATACATGCATGAAATCCACAATAAATCCCAAGCTACACTTATGTAGATGTCGATTGGGAAAGACATCAAGTATCAAGCTACACACGCATGAAATCCACAATAAATCCCAAGCTACACTTATGTAGATGTCGATTGGGAAAGATATCAAATATCAATCTACACACGCATGAAATCCACAATAAATCCCAAGCTACACTTATGTAGATGTCGATTGGGAAAGATATCAAATATCAATCTATACATGCATGAAATCCACAATAAATCCCAATATACACTTATGTAGATGTCGATTGGGAAAGACATCAAATATCAAGCTATACACGCATGAAATCCACAATAAATCCCAAGCTACACTCATGTAGATGTCGATTGGGAAAGACTTCAAGCATCAAGCCATACAAGCATAAGATCAACAACAAGTCCCAAGCTACACATGTAGATGTCGATTGGGACAAATTGACTTGATGAAAGTTATCAAGGTTATCTCTACTCTACGAGACTACTGTCGAATGGATTTGATTAATGGACTTGATGAAAGTCCAAGGAAGTCATCATTCCTGACTCTACTAGATTTAAGAAAGGTCAAAGAGGGTTTCATTCCTCATACTACAATACCTTTATAGATATCAATAAGGGTCTAAGGTTGAATGGACCTCATGGAGTTCAAAATAATTTCATTCGACACTTAAGTAGACATCAAACATTTAGCTTGGGATTTGTTGTGGATCTTATGCGTGTTTTGCTTTATGTTTGATGACTTTCCCAATCGACATTTACATGAGTGTAGCTTGGGATATGTTGTGGATCTCATGCATGTATAGCTTAATGTTTGATGACTTTCCCAATCGACATCTACAAGAGTGTAGCTTGGGATTTGTTGTGGATCTTATGCGTGTTTAGCTTAATGTTTGATGACTTTCCCAATCGACATTTACATGAGTGTAGCTTGGGATATGTTGTGGATCACATGCATGTATAGCTTAATGTTTGATGACTTTCCCAATCGACGTCTACATGAGTGTAGTTTGGGATTTGCTATGGATTTCATGCGTGTATAGCTTAATGTTTGATGTCTTTCCCAATCGACATCTACATGTGTGTAGCTTGGGATTTATTATGGATTTCAGGCGTGTATAACACCTCCTTGACTTGTACTTATTTAACATCTCAACGTGTTAAATTGAAGCGTAACATTGAACCCAATCGACACTACACGTCTGTAATTTAAGACCTATTGATCATCTCAGCCGACATCATCTAGTCTGAAGTATGGTGATTATCCTGACCTTCATTAGGTTCAGTCGACTGGGAACATTCCCCATTGGCTCATGTAGAGTCAAGTTGAAGACCTGGCCTTCATCTGGTCCAGAAGACATTGTAAACTCCCCTGATCATTTGATCCGTAGTATGGGGATTATCCTGACCTTCATCAGGTTCAGTCGACTGGGAACATTCCCCATTGGCTCATGAAGACCTGGCCTTCATCTGGTCCAGAAGACATTGTAAACTCCCCTGATCATTTGATCCGTAGTATGGGGATTATCCTGACCTTCATCAGGTTCAGTCGACTGGGAACATTCCCCATTGGCTCATGAAGACCTGGCCTTCATCTGGTCCAGAAGACATTGTAACTCCCCTGATCATTTGATCCGTAGTATGGGGATTATCCTGACCTTCATCAGGTTCAGTCGACTGGGAACATTCCCCATTGGCTCATGAAGACCTGACCTTCATCTGGTCCAGAAGACATTATAAACTCCATTGGTCTTTAACCTGTAGTATGGATTGTCATGTCCTTCACCTGGTTCAGTCGACTGAGGACATCCCTCATATCTCATACATGGTCAATGCATAATCTTCATCTGTTCGAGGCAAACGAAGACTTTGACCTCCAAAAATTCATACGAAAAATGTCGAATGGAATATACTCTCGCAACGTTTACTCGACTGGGGACATTCCCCGTAACTTATATCAAGCCAAGTTGAAAACTTGGAACTACTCATAGTCCAGGCGACATTGGATTCATTTTGTCATATGAAGTACGAACTATGCACTCTTGACAGGTACTCTTACATCTTGTTTCATTCGACATGAATAGAAATACTCTCCAAATCAAGAACTTCTTGACTTAGAGAGTAGGGGACAAACTGTACGTGCCAAATTTGGGCCATGGGCAAAACTGTCTTTCCATTCAAAACCAATGTCAGATAAGGCCCATAGACAGAGATGCTGAATATCGGAAAGCCCAAGGTAAAGCCCAAGAAAACCCTTAATCCACTCGCAGATAAAGGATCCGCCAAATCTTTACCAAACATTTTCCACTCACCCTAAATATAATTGTATTGCTCCACTCTGATCATTAAATAAATATATCTTAGCATATAGTGGGTTTATGCCAACTGCTAAAGGCAATCATTTGCACTTATAAATAGCGGCGTAAATCAAGATATAGGGCAGAGCTCTCAGACTGAGCCTACGAAGCTTCTTCTCTCTTCTCTATTCTTTTAGCTTTAACCAAATTTCTTCGCCCTCACGGCCATCCAGAGAAAGTTAAGGTAATATCAAACCTTACTTTCACATATTTACCTATTCACTGCTCATTTCATTCTGCTGACTTGAGCGTCGGAGTGCCCCCGGCACCCACCACACCGGTGGGGAGTCTCCTCCCGCTCACTCTAACTTTGTTTTGCAGGATCGCTGATGCCCCCAACCTACAAATTCTGATTGTGGACCTCGGCCGAAATCCAGCATCCACAGGCCCGTATGTGTACCATAAGGGGTTTAGGTATCCATGTGAGTAAGTCACGATTCTTAAGACTTTGGCCAATGTCGATCACCTATGGTGGATCGCATCAGTTGTAAAGAATCGTGAATATGTCGACATGAGATATGCGTCTTTGGAAACTTGACGGTATATTCTATGTTTCCTAAGCACAACTCGGATAGCCTACGACGAAAGGATCGTTAAACATATGTGATAACCTCGACTTGTATAGTTCAGAAAGGTCGTTCGTGTTCGAAGGTGACCGAATTACGTACATATTAGCGATGTTTATATGACGAACGTGTCTGAACTTAGAGAGTCCCAATATGAAGTGTACTCGTTGAGCACTTGGGTAACCGATTGATTTTTGATAAAATATAATATTTGATATTATAATTATCAACTAAGATAATCAAGTGTTATTGGATAACATTGATTATTTATTTTGACTTAATTGGATTAATTCAATAATTACACAAGGGTTTAATTGTAAAATCATAATTATCTCTACCATTTGAGTATATTATGGTAATTGTAAGTATGTAATAATATGTGGTTTTGGCTTGATTTAATTGGGTTAAATCAAAATGGCAAACATTGAACTAATCTATTTCCTAATCCTTGTCTTGATTTAATTGGATTAAATCAAAATGGTAGATAATGAAGATTAGTCACACCTAATTATACATATTTGGACAAATTAGATTAAGTCTACCTAAAAGTTGATTACAACTTTTATTAATTCAAAATTGCCTAAGTTTTGCTATAAATAGCAAGCTTTATGAAAGTTTTAATTAAGTAAAGCAAAAACTTGAGAAAGCTAAATACATACAAGTATTAGAGAAATTAGCCTAAGTTAGATAAGTGTTTAGAGAAGCTTTGTGAGGTCTGTACAACATTTCATCTAGGAGAAATCAAGATTGGATCTTGGGGTGAAGCTTGCTAGCATTGGAATCAAGATTGAATATTGGTGTCAAGCTTGTTAATCCTTGGAAGTTCTCCAAATATTTGAACAAGAGAAGTAGATTAGATTTTTGAATCAACCTTACCAGGTAAGTTTGATCTTCTCCAAAAGCTATATTATTCATTAGTGAGACATATAGTGTTGAATTATGTATTAAATATATAATGTTGAAATTAGGCTATTTAATTGTGTTAGGATGCTTTGGAAGTATAAACACAATATGCTTATAATTGTGTCAAAATACTTATGTTAGACATAGACATAAAATTAGAGTTTGGAACTCTAGATAATAGCTTAGAGCTAAGGCTACCATTCTAGAATCACTTGACCACTTTTGAGTGACCTAAAATTGTTCACGAGACACTTCATTGTGGGATTTTAATTTGGTTTGTATTTTGGATTCAAAATTTACGCAAGTACGTATTTAAAATAAATTTATATTTTTGTAAAAATATTTGATATTTTGAAAATTTTAATTTTTGTTCTATAATATGTGTTGATGTTAGTTTTGAAATTAAAATTTATTTTAAGTGTTTCAAAATTATTTAGTGAAGATTGTAATAATTTAAGGTTGAAAATTCTAATTCCTTGGTCGTTATGTGCGCGTACATAATTTCACCACAAGCTTTATACTCTTTCACTTGCTCATCACTACTTTTAACTTAATTGACTAAGATATAAATTTAATGCTCCATTAAGAAATTCCCAAATTTTAAAATACGAATCAGTTGAATTGGGAAAAGAAGATTTACACAAATGGAAAAGAATAAGAAATAATAAAAAGTAAAATGGGTTGGTCATAGAGACAGAGACTAGACGGAGCGTGCAAATGACGCGACTTAACCAGAGAGTGTCTTCAAACCACCTAACAGAAATAAATGAACGAACTTTTCATAGGTCAATCCTTCAAAATTTCGGTACTCTATAACTATTA
Organism: Zanthoxylum bungeanum; assembly: GCA_019454045.1. Classification (NCBI taxonomy): domain Eukaryota; kingdom Viridiplantae; phylum Streptophyta; class Magnoliopsida; order Sapindales; family Rutaceae; genus Zanthoxylum; species Zanthoxylum bungeanum. Next base: position 7,198 of record SKCR01029010.1, on the reverse strand, counting down.
CGTGTCAGTCTCACGTGGCCTGAGGTAGGATTCCTTCGTCGCCGGGTTTACCATCTTCGGACCAGTTCGACTGTTATGTAAATTAGGCGTTGGTTACTTTAATAAAATTCTAATTAATAATATCTTAAAATCATTTTCAAGTTGTTTTTATTTTTTTAAAAAACAACTCAATTATTATGAAATAATTTCTAGTATTTAATGTTAGCCAAACTTAAAATTTACATTTATATGTAAAATTACTAAAAATGATAAAAGAATAAAATAATTAAAAAAATCAAATACACACCCCATAGGTGTAGGGCGTGTGTTTAAAAAAAAATCAATTTTTTTTTTTAATTTACAAATGTAAATATCTTCATAAATATAAAATTTTCATGAAAAAATTTCGATCTACAAATTATAAGATTTAAAATAAGACTCATTATCAATATGTTTCAACGAAAAAATTGGTCAAAAATGATCATTACATTTATAAGAAAATAACAATTTCAAACTAGTCATTTTTTAAAATTAATATCTCTTTCATTTAGAGTCCAAAACACAGTTTATAAACATACACATACACATACACAACATTTATACATACAACTTTCATCACAAACCTTTCAGAAATTCGGACTTATATAATGTCGAAATTAGCCTGAAAATTGTTGCATTGTACATAATTTACATTAACTTTCATTATAGTCACATTTTTATCCCAGTCACATTGGTGATTGAAAGTTGCATTATGTATGTCTCAGTCACATTATTTGCCTTCAGTTACATTATTTACCTCAATTACTTTGCCGAACTTCAATCATATTGACCACAATTACAATAATATTTTGCTTAAGTTACAAAGAATTGAGTCATAATCATATTTTCACCTAATGTCACAAAGTGATTACACTCATAGGTGTGCCTCAGTCATATTTATGACCTTAGTCACATTTCGACCTCAGTCATATTGAACACAGACATAATTGTAACATCAGTAACATTATCAACCCTCGGTCACATTTGTGATCTCAGTCACATTAGTTACCATAGTCACATTGTAGACCCTCGGTCACATTGAGCACGGTCACATTGTGATCTCAGTTATATTGACAATTCTTAGTCTCATTTGTGACATCAATCACATTAGTTACTCCAGTCACATTGTCAACCCTTAGTCACATTAATTATCCAAATCACATTGTCGACCCTCAGTCACATTGAGCACAATTATAATTTTGACCTCAGTCACATTACCGACCCTCAGTCACATTAAGCATAGTCAAAATTGTGACCTTAGTTATATTACTGACCCTCAGTCACATTAGTTATCTCGGTCACATTAATTATCTCAATCATTTTATCGACATTCAGTCATATTACCGATCCTCATGTATATTGAGAATAATCACATTTGTGACTTTAGTCACATTGTGATTGTATTCTTTTTACCGACAGTCACAATACGAATGTCAATTAGGTGTATGTCTGAGTATTTATTTGATTAGGCATAGTTACAATGTAACTATAATTTACTTATCCACACACAAAAATAAAGAGAAATTAATATTTTATGTGTATTTAAAGTAAAAATATTTATTTTCAAGATGCGATACCCAAAAGTAAAATAAGAGATTAAAATGTATCTGATAATGTATAACCTTTTTATAAAAGAAAAAGGTTATTGCTAACATGAATAATAATTTTTTTTTTTTTTTTGCTTTAAGAGGGGGATTAGGTCAAGCCTCTTAATAATTAAAAAAAATGACTAAAAATGAATAAAATTTAAAAAAAATAGGATTAAATATTCCTAAACTTAATCAATAGATTTTTTTTTTAATAATAAGTGATGAGAAATATGATTTTTTTTTTTAAAAAAATATATAATTTCTAGTATTTAATGTTAGTCAAACTTAAAATTTACATTTATATGTAAAATTACTAAAAATGATAAAAAAATAACAATTTTTTTTTTAAAAAAATAAATTAAATACACACCCCACATGTGTAGGGCGTGTGTTTTAAAAAAAAAATCAAATTTTTTATTTTCAAATGTAAATATCTTCATAAATATGTTTCAACGAAAAAATTAATTAAAAAAAATGACAAAAAATGAATAAAATTTAAAAAAAATAGGATTAAATATTCCTAAACTTAATCAATAGGTTTTTTTTTTTTAAAAAAAATATATAATTTCTAGTATTTAATGTTAGTCAAACTTAAAATTTACATTTATATGTAAAATTACTAAAAATGATAAAAAAATAACAATTTTTTTTTTAAAAAAAAAATCAAATTTTTTATTTTCAAATGTAAATATCTTCATAAATATGTTTCAACGAAAAAATTGATTAAAAAAAAGACCATTACATTTATAAGAAAATAACAATTTCAAACTAGCCATTTAAAAAAACTCATATCTCTTTCATTTGTAGTCCAAATCACAATTTATAAACATACACACACACATAACATTTATACATACAACTTCATCACAAACCTCTCAGAAATTCAGACTTATATAAGGTCGAAATTAGCCTCAAAATTATTGCATTGTATATAATTTACATTAACCTTTATTATAGTCACATTGGTGATTGAAAATTACATTATGTATGCCTCAATCACATTACTTGTCTTCAGTTACATTGTTTACCTCAATTACGTTACCGACCTTCAATCACATTAACTACAATTGCAATAATATTTTGCTAAAGTTATAAAGAATTGAGCAATAATCATATTTTTACCCAATGTCACAATGTGATTACACTCATAGGTGTCTCAGTCATATTCATGACCTTAGTCACATTGTCAACCTCATTCATATTGAACACAGACAAAATCGTAACATCAGTCACATTGTCGACCCTCAGTCACATTGTAGACCCTCAGTCACATTAGTTACCATAGTCATATTGTAAACCCTTAGTCACATTAATTACCACACATTGAACACAGTCACATTGTGATCTTAGTTATATTGAAAATTCTTAGTCACATTTGTGACATCAATCGCATTAGTTACTCCAGTCACATTGTCAACCCCCAGTCACATTAATTATCCAAATCACATTATCGACCCTCAGTCACATTGACACAATTATAATTGTGATCTCAGTCACATTACTGACCCTCAGTCACATTAGTTATCTCAGTCACATTGTCAACCCTCAGTCACATTAAGCATAGTCAAAATTATGACATTAGTTATATTGCCGACCCTCAGTCATATTAATTATCTCAATCATTTTATCGACCTTCAGTCACATTACCGATCCTTATGCATATTGAGAACAATCACATTCATGACTTTAGTCACATTGTGATTGTATTCTTTTTACCGACGGTCACAAAACGAATGTCAATTAGGTAGATGTCTGAGTGTTTATTTAATTAGGCATAATTACAATATAACTATAAGTGACTTCATCCACACACAAAAATAAAGAGAAATTAATATTTTGAGTATTTAAAATAATCTAATTAGTTATTATTGACTTTTTTTTTTTTCAAAACCGCAAATTTCATTAGATCAAGAACAAAATTCAAAGATTACAACTATATATAAAATAAAAAAATAAAAAATAAAAAATAAAAATAAAAAGAAAGAAAGAAAGAAAAGGAAAAAGAAAAATACATAACAATGAAGAACAAATTAAGCATATATCTCTTCGGTATAAATCCTTAATAAGAAATATCCTGAAATAATGCCTGGGTTGAAATAATCAGACTCAATGCAATAGAGATAAATCAATCTCACAAACAAGTCGAAAATCAAAATGCAAAGCTTCTGCCTTAGCAACTATAACAAAATCAGGGGAAAAAAATTAAAATCAAAAAAAAAAAAAAAAAAAAAATCAAATTTTTTATTTTCAAATGTAAATATCTTCATAAATATGTTTCAACGAAAAAATTGATTAAAAAAAAGACCATTACATTTATAAGAAAATAACAATTTCAAACTAGCCATTTAAAAAAACTCATATCTCTTTCATTTGTAGTCCAAATCACAATTTATAAACATACACACACACATAACATTTATACATACAACTTTCATCACAAACCTCTCAGAAATTCAGACTTATATAAGGTCGAAATTAGCCTCAAAATTATTGCATTGTACATACTTTACATTAACCTTTATTATAGTCACATTGGTGATTGAAAGTTGCATTATGTATGCCTCAATCACATTACTTGTCTTCAGTTACATTGTTTACCTTAATTACGTTACCGACCTTCAATCACATTGACCACAATTGCAATAATATTTTGCTAAAGTTATAAAGAATTGAGTAATAATCATATTTTTACTCAATGTCACAATGTGATTACACTCATAGGTGTCTCAGTCATATTCATGACCTTAATCACATTGTCAACCTCATTCATATTGAACACAGACAAAATTGTAACATCAGTCACATTGTCGACCTTCAGTCACATTGTAGACCCTCAGTCACATTAGTTACCATAGTCATATTGTAGACCCTTAGTCACATTAATTACCACACATTGAACACAGTCACATTGTGATCTTAGTTATATTGACAATTCTTAGTCACATTTGTGACATCAATCGCATTAGTTACTCCAGTCACATTGTCAACCCTCAGTCACATTAATTATCCAAATCACATTATCGACCCTCGTCACATTGACACTATTATAATTGTGATCTCAGTCACATTATTGACCCTCGGTCACATTAGTTATCTCAGTCACATTGTCAACCCTCAGTCACATTAAGCATAGTCAAAATTATGACATTAGTTATATTGCTGACCCTCAGTCATATTAATTATCTCAATTATATTAACTATCTCAATCATTTTATCGACCTTCAGTCACATTACCGATCCTTATGCATATTGAGAACAATCACATTCGTGACTTTAGTCACATTGTGATTGTATTCTTTTTACCGACAATCACAAAACGAATGTCAATTAGGTAGATGTCTGAGTGTTTATTTAATTAGGCATAATTACAATATAACTATAAGTGACTTCATCCACACACAAAAATAAAGAGAAATTAATATTTTGAGTATTTAAAATAATCTAATTAGTTATTATTGACTACTTTTTTTTTTTTCAAAACCGCAAATTTCATTAGATCAAGAACAAAATTCAAAGATTACAACTATATATAAAATAAAAAAATAAAAAAATAAAAAAAAAAGAAAGAAAAGGAAAAAGAAAAATACATAACAATGAAGAACAAATTAAGCATATATCTCTTCGGTATAAATCCTTAATAAGAAATATCCTGAAATAATGCCTGGGTTGAAATAATCAGACTCAATGCAATAGAGATAAATCAATCTCACAAACAAGTCGAAAATCAAAATGCAAAGCTTCTGCCTTAGCAACTATAACAAAATCAGGGGAAAAAAAATTAAAATAAAAAAAATAAAAAAATAAAAAAAATCCTAAAACCACAAATAACCACCAAACAATGAAACAAAGCGATCCATAATAGCTAGGGGTGGGCAAAAAAACCGACCGAACCGAACCAAACCGCAAACCGAACCAAACCGGACCGAATTTATGGTTTTTTTCCTAACGGTTCGGTTTGCGGTTTGGATTGGCCCACCCCAAACGGTTTACGGTTCGGTTCAGGACCTAATCCGAACCGCACCTATTAAACCGAACTGAACCGTTATAATTAAAAAAATATAAATTTTTATAAAAAAATTTGTATTTTTCTTTTAATTTTATTCTATGTTTTTTTTATTAGTATGTTAATACTTTTATTCTTAAATTTTTGTTAATATATTTATTTGTTAATACTTTTATTCTTCAATTTATTTGTTTTTAGCATCATTATTCTTGAAAGTAAGATATTGAATTTGTCTCTTAATTAGAATGATGGTAGTATCATTATTCGAGGTAATTTTTAAAAAATACAAGAATTAATTGTGCCTCATTTTTCAATCATTTATGGAGTGCATATGTTTCCTGGAGTCATAGCTTACACCCTAACACTTCATACCATTTGTTGGATAGACTAGTTTTTTTTTTTTATTATTTTTTTTTCATTTAAGTGGATGAAATTTTATTTTAAATATAATAATCCGTAAACCGAACCGAACCAATCCGTAAACCGCTGGTTTAAAAAATTTTCAATCCGAACCAAACCATTATTTAATGGTTTGGTTTGAGAGGTAAAAAATCCAAACCGTAAAATATGGTTTGGTTCGGTTTTTAGCAAAAACCGAACCAAACCGAACCGCGCCCACCCCTAATAATAGCCTCCATGGAACCTCCACCGCAAGCCTTCGGAAAATAACCACCAATTGAAATCACCCTATTCCAATGAAGGGTGGCAACGGACCGAACCGGATCCGGACTTTGATAAGTCCGGGTCGAGTCTGGTAAGATTTTTTTTGGCCCGGATCCGGGAAAAGCCCGACCTGATTTTTAATAATAAAAAAATTATTTTTTAATTTATTATATAAATATATATAATAATTTATTATATAAATATAAATAATATTTTTTAAGTCCGGACCGGGCCGGACCCGAGCTTAATATGTTAGGCCTGGTTCGGACCCGAGCCAGAGTTGAACCTCTATTATGCGGGCCCGACCCGAACTTTTTTTACCTCCGAACGGCCCGGACCAAACCCAAACTTTTTTGCCACCCTTAATTCCAATATCAATCCAGACAATACAACAACACCATATCATATGTGGATCTAAAAACAACAATCTTTGATAACAAAATTAAACACAATAAAAATTATCAACACCACCATCAATATCAACAACACCTACATAACACCACCAAGGAAATATATTTAATTCTTTGTCTTCCAAGTTAACGTTAATACTACTACTAGTTATTGTAGAGTCCAACTTGTTACATTTAATATTCCATGACTCACCTTTATTTCATTAATTTTTTTCAAGAAAGTAAATTTAATTCTTTGATTTCCAAGTTAATGTCGATACTAAAATTATTGTGGAGTCCTATTTGCTAATTTTTATGCATAATATGGTAGATAATATTGATTGAGAATATAAGTTACCTTATAAGTATTGTACTTAAAGCATAAGCTAGTTTATAAACTCATCAAACTCTATACTAAATTGTACATTAATGTTTCATGACTGACATGTTGGACAATTATGACCCATAACATCACTATTTGTACAGAACATTGTGTTGTTGTACAAATTAACCATGTGACAAAGGAAATTGCTCTT
>SKCR01029009.1:0-72292 GCA_019454045.1 Zanthoxylum bungeanum | reverse complement strand
CGGTCATCCCCCTGGGAAAGATTCAGTTAGCAGTAACGATCGGGACTGCCCCCAAAACACGAACAGTCATGATAAACTTCACCGCGGTAGACTGCATGGGCAGTTATCAAGTCATTGTCGGCCGCCCCTTCATGATGAAAACCAAGGCCGCAATGTCATGTCATTACTTGAAATTGAAATTCCCCACACGGGAAGGGATCGGAATCGTGTGCGGGAGCCAGAAAAAAGCCCGCAGCTGTTTCGCCACTTTCTCGCGAGAAACCCTCTGCGTTGAAAAAGGCATCAAGAAGAGACAGAGAGACGAGGATGATGAAAATACCAGGAAAAACCCTGCTCCCCGGCCCGACAAAACTGCACGGCTCGGATCAGCCGAAGAGTTGGAAGAAGTCAAATTATTCGGGCCAGAAAGGAACATAAAAATAGGAGGAAGTCTAGACAAAACCCTAAGAAAAGACTTGTTGGAATGCCTGCAAAAGTACCCCGACGTTTTTGCATGGGGACACGATGACATGCCCGGAATCGACCCAAAATTCATAAGCCATCGCTTAGCAGTGAACCCATTACATAAACCAGTAAAACAGAAGAGGAGAATATTCAACCAGGAGCGATGCGGAGCAATATCAACCGAGGTGGATGTACTAGAAGAAGAAGACAAAGATTCATGGATGCAACCGATCAGGAGGTACCTGGAAACAGGAGAAACCCCTAAAGATAAAAAGGAGGCCAGGAAGCTGAAGTTCAAGAGTACCAAATTTTCCCTAATTGAAGGAGTACTCTACCGGAGAGGATACACCGTACCCCTCCTAAGATGCTTAGCACCAGAAGAAGCGGACTACGTGCTCAGGGAAATTCACGCAGGCATCTGCGGAAGCCACGCCGGGGGAAGATCGCTCGCCTTCAAAGCCTTAAGACAAGGATTTTACTGGCCAACCATGCACGAGGATGGCATGAAGATAGCACGGAAATGCGAGGGATGCCAAAAGAATGCCAACCTCCACCATCAGCCGGCAGAACAGCTGACCACCATATCCAGCCCCTGGCCATTCGCCCAGTGGGGGCTAGACATTCCCCCAGGGCCAAGTGATTCAAACAGCTCGGGGTCGGGTGACGTCCCACCGAGTCTGTCTTTGGACTGGGGACGTAACATTCCCCCAGGGCCAAGTGATTCAAACAGCTCGGGGTCGGGCGACGTCCCACCGAGTCTGTCCTTGGACTGGGGAGGTAACATTCCCCCAGGGCCAAGTGATTCAAACAGCTCGGGGTCGGGCAATAGCCCACCGAGTCTGTCTTCGGACTGGGGACGTAACATTCCCCCAGTGCTGAGTAATTCAAACAGATCGGGGTCGGGCGATGTCCCACCGAGTCTGTCTTCGGACTGGGGACGTAACATTCCCCCAGTGCCAAGTGATTCAAACAGCTCGGGGTCGGGCGATGTCCCACCGAGTCTGTCTTCGGACTGGGGAGGTAACATTCCCCCAGTGCCAAGTGATTCAAACAGCTCGGGGTCGGGCGATGTCCCACCGAGTCTGTCTTTGGACTGGGGACGTAACATTCCCCCAGTGCCAAGTGATTCAAACAGCTCGGGGTCGGGCGATGTCCCACCGAGTCTGTCTTTGGACTGGGGAGGTAACATTCCCCCAGGGCCAAGTGATTCAAACAGCTCGGGGTCGGGCGACGTCCCACCGAGTCTGTCTTTGGACTGGGGACGTAACATTCCCCCAGTGCCAAGTGATTCAAACAGCTCGGGGTCGGGCGATGTCCCACCGAGTCTGTCTTTGGACTGGGGAGGTAACATTCCCCCAGGGCCAAGTGATTCAAACAGCTCGGGGTCGGGCGATGTCCCACCGAGTCTGTCTTTGGACTGGGGACGTAACATTCCCCCAGTGCCAAGTGATTCAAACAGCTCGGGGTCGGGCGACGTCCCACCGAGTCTGTCTTTGGACTGGGGAGGTAACATTCCCCCAGGCCAAGTGATTCAAACAGCTCGGGGTCGGGCGATGTCCCACCGAGTCTGTCTTCGGACTGGGGAGGTAACATTCCCCCAGTGCCAAGTGATTCAAACAGCTCGGGGTCGGGCGATGTCCCACCGAGTCTGTCTTTGGACTGGGGACGTAACATTCCCCCAGTGCCAAGTGATTCAAACAGCTCGGGGTCGGGCGATGTCCCACCGAGTCTGTCTTTGGACTGGGGAGGTAACATTCCCCCAGGGCCAAGTGATTCAAACAGCTCGGGGTCGGGCGATGTCCCACCGAGTCTGTCTTTGGACTGGGGACGTAACATTCCCCCAGTGCCAAGTGATTCAAACAGCTCGGGGTCGGGCGACGTCCCACCGAGTCTGTCTTTGGACTGGGGAGTAACATTCCCCCAGGGCCAAGTGATTCAAACAGCTCGGGGTCGGGCGATGTCCCACCGAGTCTGTCTTTGGACTGGGGACGTAACATTCCCCCAGGCCAAGTGATTCAAACAGCTCGGGGTCGGGTGACGTCCCACCGAGTCTGTCTTTGGACTGGGGACGTAACATTCCCCCAGGGCCAAGTGATTCAAACAGCTCGGGGTCGGGTGACGTCCCACCGAGTCTGTCTTTGGACTGGGGACGTAACATTCCCCCAAGGCCAAGTGATTCAAACAGCTCGGGGTCGGGCGATGTCCCACCGAGTCTGTCTTCGGACTGGGGACGTAACATTCCCCCAGGGCCAAGTGATTCAAACAGCTCGGGGTCGGGCGATGTCCCAACGAGTCTGTCTCTGGACTGGGGACGTAACATTCCCCCAGAACTTAAATCGTTCGTTCAGCTCAGAGACAAGTCACGCCCCACCGAAGCAGCTCTGCGAACCGGGGACATAACATTCCCCCAAGTTCAAATGCCTTACTCTTCCAGGGGTCAATCCAGACCCCTCTAACTCATGCTAACCCCTGATGGGCCTTAAAAATTGCAAGGATGACAAAGGAGCATAAAAGGAGGAGAAAAAGAAGAAAAAAAAATAAATAGATATAAATGCATAAATGTATACGAATACAAGATCGTAATATTATTACAAAAAGTTTTCAAGTGTACATAGGGCCCCGGTAGGGTTACCCTTTCTCATTCATCCCGCGCAGGGGCAAGATCTTCTTCCTCAGTTGGTTCAGATGGCGGAAGGGGAGGCTCGGCATCAGGAGGAGGAGCTGCAACCTCGGCATCAGGAGGAGGAGCTGCAACCTCGGCATCAGGAGGAGGAGCTGCAACCTCGGCATCAGGAGGAGGGATCTCAAGGCAGTCCTCGTCCACGGCAGGAACCTCCGATCCTTCTTCAGGAGGAACCTCGGGAGCCGGAACGACCGAGATGGGGGCGGGATCCATCACCTCCTCAGGTGGAGGAGGGATCCACTTTCGAAACTCGTCCTCGGAAATGTCCCCCTTGCAGTAACTGATGGCCGCATAGATAGGGTCCATATTCAGGCTCGGCAGCACCATCGGTATCATCTCGGCACAGTCGCCAACTCCCTCGAGACGGATGGCCTCCTTCTCGGCCTCAAGATCAGCTTCTCCCTTTTCCAGCTCGATCTCTCTCTCCTCAAGATCAATCTCCCTCTCCTCGAGCTCAGTTTTCTTCCTCTCAAGACTGTCCCGGACCCGAGCAACCTCCTCATCTTTGCTCTTCAATTTGGCCTCAGCACTGGCTACCTCCCCCTCAAGACCCCAATTTCGGATTGGGCAGCCTTCAGCGGCCGCCTCGTGATTCTTGATCTCCTCTTCCCGATCAGCCAATTTTGCCTCCACCTCGGAGAGACGATTTTGGAGCCTCTGGGCCAGACCGCCCTCGGACAGCAGGGTCAGAAGAAGACCCTTGTTCTTGGCCATAAGGTAGTTGGCCTGCACACAAAAAAAAAAAAAAAAAAAAAAAAAAGTCAAAACAAGAAGAGAAAGAACCAGAATCCAAAAAACCGAGAAGGACAGTGAAAATACCTTGGCCATCTGAGAACTCATCTCAGCCACAACACCTTGGCCAGTTCATTAAAAGCCGGCAATAGGTGAGAAGTAGCCTCCCGGACGCCCTCTCCCAAGTCATCCATCCCGAGAACCACAGGGCCCTTCCGTTTCTTGGAGGAACTTTCAGAAGACTTCTTCCCCCTGCGAATGTCTTTCTTCTTGACCAAAGCAGCTCCTTCGATCTCTCCCTCCCGGGCCAACTCGGCCTCCTCGGTCCCGAACTGACGCCTCCTCTTCCTAGGAGGCTTCGGCGGACTGGCCAGATGAGCGGATCCTGATGATTGTCCACCAGAAGGCGAGGGTAGTCCCCGAGCACTCGTTTGGACTTGTCCAGGAGATATGTTCTCAGCAAGATCAACCCGAGCCCGAGAAGCCTCAGCATCAGAATGACCAGCCTTCTTCACAATACCGGCCAACTTCTCGAGAAATTTCGGCCTCTTCGACATGCCTACAAAAAAAGGGGGCAGAGAAAATAAGTCAAAACCAGAGCATATGAACAAAAAAAAAAAAAAAAAAAAAAAAAAAAACAACAAGGAAGAAAAACATCAAAACAAACAAACAAGGAAGACAAAGCATCCAGCAGACCTCCAACAATCCGACCCGAGGCCTCCGGAGGGGCAACCCGAATAAGGCCCGAATCAACAAAGGCCCCATCATTAACCAACTCCTTCCAATGAGCAGCATACCTCCGAGCCCAGTGTACCCGCCTCCGGACTTGACGAGAAACCTTGGGAGCATCTCGCCAACAAGCTGGGAGGAACCAGAGAAGTTAGAAAACCTAAAAGAAACTAGAGAACGGGAACAAAGAAAGAAATGAAAGGGTGTCAGACTCCTAACCTCCAGCCCGGAAGACGTCCGGAACCGAGACATCCTCCTCAAACGATCTCAGGACCCGACCCCAATCCCCAGTTGCCCAGAACCAAAAGTCCTTAAAATTCTTGTTAGAGTCGGGAAGTTTCTGGACGAGATTGGACGAGCTGTCGTAGGCAGAGAGGTAATACCAACCATAATGAGTCTTCGGGTTGGATTTCAAACGATATAGCCTCTTCACTTCTTCCAAGCAAGGGACACCCAAACCTGCCCGATGCCAAACCACGTATATACCGGCCACAATCCTCCAACTATTCAAACTTAATTGGCAAGGGGCAATCTCCATCTCAGCAAGCATCCAAGCAAAATAACGCTGCATCGGCAGACGTAGCCCACACTCGAAGAAAATAGGAAGAAGTGCCACCGAGCCCTCGTCAGGCTGACTGGCACGATCCATTGGGCCAGGAACTTCGAGAGCAATGTCTATTGGAATGCTGTATCGTTGTCGCAACAACGCCAGGTCATCCTCAGTTATCTTAGAAGGACGATTCATATCCAAAGCCGACGACCCAAGCTCCCCGGGCTCTGGATCCTTCCGAGGAACCCTCTGATGATAGGAGTCATTCTCGACCTCGGAAGGAGTGGGGGTAGTATCAAGATCTTCTACACTAGGCGCCCCTGAGCCCGAGGAAAGCTCTTCAGCAGGGGGAGTTGAGATTTTGACAGGCCTCTCAGATAAAGAATTACTATCAGACATCCCTGACACCCAGAAAAACAGAGAAGGAGGGAAAATCAGTCTACGAGAAGCTACCCACGGTACCCGTGCTAAACTAAACATAAAGTCTCTAAAGAAGTGCCCTAAAAGAAAAGACCCAGCAAAACTACAAGTCTCTACCTAAGCAAAACAAGCAAACGAAATCACAAAACACAACAAAAGAGGAAAGATCACTCAGAAGACTTACTTGTTCTCCTCAAAAGCAAGAAGCTATTCGCTGTGGAGATGCTCGTTCCTTAGGTGCTCGGCGATGAAAGAGAAAATAAAGACAGCGATTGGGTTCCGGGAAAACGGAGTTAAAAGGATTGTAAGGGAAATTGCAGAAGAGAAGGAGAAATTGCCGAAAAAATGGAACAGTGAAACCCTCGTTCTCTTATAGTCATAAACTGGGGTGCACATCGCCGTCAGTTTTAGCGGGAACCCAGCGGATGTTTGACAAGTGTCGAAAGTTAGAAGAAACCCTAAAGTTGATTTGATGGGCATTTAAGAAGACATGACGGTTGTGCGTCTCAAGGAAAGACGAATGAGACGGCAAAAAAGATTCTTTTTTGTATTTTGAGACGACTACTTGCAGGGACAATCAGCACACCCTCTTCATGTAGTTCCCGGCACCAACTCACATACTCGTTGGAACCGAGAACTAGGGGACAGATGTTGATGGTGTTTTCAAGCACTACAATATTTACAACAGCATGACAAAGGCAAAAGGGTAATTTCCTTTCTCTGGTTGACTTCATGGTCAGACCGACCACTTCATGGTCAGACCGACCACTTCATTATCAGACCGACCACTTCATTATCAGACCGACCACATCATGAAGAGACCGACCACTTTGGTTCAGATGACCGAGCATTAAAGAGGGCGGAAAAGACACTCTCAGCATAGAGGGATCGCCATGACCGACCTCGTGCATACCGACCAGATAGCAAGGCGTGTTCAGGAAGAGAGAGCCCCCTATCTTTTCGGATAATGAGACAAAATTATCCTACTATCACGGGAAAACTGGTGGAATTAGTATTTTAAAAGGAGTAAAGGTGACTTGAAATTAGGAAACCTTGTAAGAAAAGGAGATTGGCTCAACTAGGAAGCCTTGTAGGAGAAGGAGTCTAAATTCTGTTATTATAAATAGGAGGGCAGGGCATGTGTAAAAGGACATCTGAAAATGATCACAAGAGTGAAAGATTTGAATTGTAAAGTTCCAATCTGTAAGAGCGAAAGAGAGGCCTGAAAAGTATATTTGAGTAATAAAAAGCACCACCCTGTTCTTGCCCGTGGACGTAGGTCGGATCCCAAAAATCCACCGAACCACGTTAAATCACCTTGTCTGATTGGCGTATTTTTTGTTTTCCGCTAAGTTTGCTTTTGGTCCCCCATAACCAAACAAATTCACAGTTGAAGGAGGATTCCCTCGGAGGTGATATTCCCATATTACCCTGAGACCAAAATCAACCGTCAACAATCCCTAATTTGAATTCTACAATTGATTTTACATTCATTTGTTTGTAGATAAATCAAAACGTTTGGTTTTGAAGGATGATAGCAGCAGTATCGTGGGTGCCCAAGGGGCTTCGAAGGCTGTACCTGAAGAGGCTGAGCCTCCATCCAAAGAAGAAATTGAAGAGATTATAAAGAGCGGTGCTTTGGATCATGAAAGGTGATTTTTTTAAAAAATATTTGTATTCAGCTTCGTACTTATTGGTTGCTTGTGTTCTTCTTTATCTAATAATTAATTAAGAAACATAATTTGGGGATAAATTAGAGAGTAACAGCTTATTTAGATAGGGATGTTTTAGCTTCAGTAACTTGTGGTTTGGTTTGTTTGTCATTTCAATTGGAAGTGAAAAGATGGTATTTGTTTCTTTCTTTTTATTTTTTATTTCTGGAAGCTCATTAGCAATAATCATGAGTTTTCAACCTTATTCTCTTGAGATGGATTATGCTAGCCTCTTTTGATGATTGGTACAATATTTCAGTAATTATTATTTCATAAATTGTAGAATCATGAATATATGTGAAGGGAATAGTACGAAATATGTTGTTCAAAAATTAGATTTTGGCAGTGGAATGATTTGTTCAAGGTATTTTCTGTTAATTTTAATTTGTTCAGGGAATATGATCGTAGTGAGGATGATGATGATGAAGATATGGAGGAGGTTGATGATGAGGCCAAGCTGGTTGATGATGTCTCCCACGCTGTAGCTGTAGCAAATGCCCTTGGAAACACTTCCAAAAACAATAATTCAGGGACTAAATTCGATGATATAACTGATGGCTTGAAAGAACTTGACATGGACCATTATGATGATGAAGATGATGGTAGCTCCAACCACACAGTTGTTTGATATTTTGATTTTTAATCCTTACTTTACTTTATTTCATTGTGAAAAAGTAGTAATTCTTATGCTTGTTAAGTTAGAGGGATGGTTGTGGGGGTTTAAGATGTTGATGAAGGTTAGCCATTTGTGTGAATTCTTGGCTTGAAGAAATACTAAGACTATATCACAGTTATGCTCCTTGCTACAAAATGTCGTATTTGATTAAAAAAATGATAGGTGTACACCCAAATGACACACCCAAAGACACTCTATGCATAAAAAAATTTGAAAAAAAAATAAAAGATCACATTTTTATGCTTAGAGCATGTCTTTGGGTGTGTCATTTGGGTGTACAACTATCATTGTTGATTTGATTAAAGCTCCTTCTGTCTCTGGTTGATTTCAGGAGTTGAGATATTTAGCAAGGGGTTTGGGGACCTTTACTACTCGAGTAATCAGATGGATCCCTATCTAAAGAGTAAAGATGTAACTGCATAAAATTTCTTTTGTTGTATTTTGGCTTCCATTATTTATTTGGCTTCTGATGCTACTACAAATTCCTTTTAGGATGAGGATTCTGAGGATCTGGAGGACATGACCATTAATCCAAATGATGCAGTCATTGTTTGTGCACGTAATGAGGATGATGTCAGTCATCTTGAGGCACGTAAAGATTATACACTCTCCTCCCCCTCATATGTGCATGCACTAGACACGCAGCCACTCATGAATTATCTGACTGTAAGCAGGTCTATATACTTGAGGAATCAGATGACAGTGATCCGAACCTGTATGTTCATCATCATATCATCATTCCAGCATTTCCCCTTTGCATGGCATGGCTTGATTGCCCAATAAAAGACGGTGAAAAAGGTCAAACATCTGTACTTTCTGGCTCATATTTATATTGTAGGTGTTCAATTTATTCGACTGCTTTAGTGTTTGCGGATAGGGACAGGGGAAATGTCAGAAGTTATTCTTTGTCATGTTTATTAAACTTTTTCCCCCTAAATGTAATATTGTAAGAGATACAAATGCCCTTGGACAAAAGGTAGTTAGGTTGTTGGGTCAAGGGATTTCTGGGCATCGGGAAAAAAATAAGGACAGCCTGGGGTTGCTCTTTCCGATCTTTTACCAGCCAGAAAAGGAAACATGTTATCCATCCAAATAATTGCTTGGTTGCTTTTTCTTCTTATCTTTTCATTTTTGTGATGGGTTGAGAATGGGGGATGGATAACATGGGTTGAGTATGTTATATTTTTAGATTTCTCTTTAAGTGAACTCCAATTATTCATGTGGATTATGTAACAAAGCATCACAATCTTAGCAATTTTTGTTTTCTACTCAAATTTTATATGTTTCTTTGCTTGTTGTGATGGATTTGCTAATGAATACTGTCATATGTCGGCAGGGAATTTTATGGCTGTTGGCTCAATAGAACCTTCCATTGAGATATGGGACCTTGACATCGTATGTGGATTGTGAATTTTCATATCATGAGCTTATAATTTGACTAAATTATTAATGGAGAGATTATTTTGATTCTTTGAAGTCTCTTATCATCTTCACTGTTCTCAGATTGATGAAGTACAACCGTGCATTATACTTGGTGGCATTGATGAGGAGAAGAAGAAAAAGAAGAGTAAGAAAGGAAAGAAGGTTAGCCACTAATTTCGCTCTATGTTTGCTGCTCTTTAAACATTCAATTTGCAACATCATTCTTTAGTTACATCTACTTTGTGGAGGTCTTCATTAAGATATCTTTTAAACTTGCAATTTGATTGATTGTGCTCTGACCTGCATTTTTCTATTTCTGATCAGCATGGTACCTTGTAGAGTTAATAGACTTGATTATGTGGTTATAATTTTTGTAAAGTATATGCACTAAATTGAAGAAGGACAAGGACTAAAGTTCCATGCACTAAATTTCATCTTGTATGTTGTCTTTTCGTGTGGTATTTTCATTGATGTTTAATCAAAGTATCTACTGTAAATTTTTGTTCCAGTACGTGTGAATTTCATGTTGAGTAATCATTCATTTCATAAAGATCCCATCTTCTGATGGCCATCCTTCTTTAGATATTATCTTATCAAATTGCTTATGTTGTTTCGAAGTTTCTATACAGATTTCAGCTTGACTAATATATTTTATGAATGCTTGCAACTTGCTTTGCATGCAGTCATCAATTAAATATAAAGAGGGCAGTCATACTGATTCAGTACTTGGTCTTTCTTGGAACAAGGAGTTCAGGTTTGTTCAATGTTCATAGTATGCTGTTGTTTTGCTTGTGACCGCTTCCATGCAATGATGCTTATTATCGTCCTTAATCGATTTTTCCCCTCCTAATCCAAAAAAATAAAACAGGAATATCCTTGCTAGTGCAAGTGCTGACAAACAAGTTAAGATATGGGACGTGGCCGAAGGAAAATGTACTCTCTCCTTGGAGCATCATACAGATAAGGCGAGATTTTACACTTGCCGTGATATATTATTTTTGCCTCAAATTTGGCTGATGTGCTATAGTAGTATTATTATTGTCGACCTGCTTTGGTTAACTATAATGAAATGATCAAGGATAATTTATCGGCCAACTTTAGTTAATTTGTATGACTAAATTTTGGCTGAGATTCAGCTTCCTATTATTCCTTTCAGGTTCAAGCAGTAGCATGGAATCATCATGCGCCTCAAGTTCTTCTTAGTGGATCTTTTGATCGTTCGGTAATCATGGTAATTAATTTCTTTTCTTTACTTGTTGCATAAAAAACTTCATAAAAAGCTATCAGTGGAGTGAAATGAGAAATTCAGGAGTTCAAGATTTTATTGAGTTCATAATTTGTTTTCAAATGTTTTGATGATATTATGATGATGTCTTTTCTGTTAATAATTTAATATGCATTGCAGAAGGACGCAAGGATATCTACACATTCTGGTTTTAAGTGGCCTGTTGCAGCTGATGTAGAAAGCTTGGCTTGGGATCCACACACTGAGCACTCATTCGTGGTTTGTACTTTAATCTTTTATGTGAGGTATCCTCCTATAGCTTGTTTCATGTGTGCACTTCTGTGAATGTGTGCTCGATGAGGTCATTTATCTCAAAAGTTTAGATTCAGATCATTTAGATTTTAGCTGGAGAGGCATTAAAATTTGATTAATTTCATTTACATGCCGCCTTAGGTGAATCTTGAAGATTTTACAATCAAAGGTTTTGATATTCGGACTGTCAAATTTGATTAATTTCATTTACATGCCTTCTTAGGTAAGTCTTGAAGATGGTACGATCAAAGGTTTTGATATTCGGACTGCCAAATCTGATCCTGATTCAGCATTACAACATTCAAGTTTTACCCTTCATGCACATGACAAAGCTGTTTGCGCTGTCTCCTATAATCCATTAGTACCCAATGTACATTTTTTCCCCTTTTCTCACTTCTTTCCGCACAAACTTTTGAATTTTTTTTTTTATTATAATAATTACACCCTTATGATTTTCTTCAGCTTCTTGCAACTGGATCTACAGATAAAATGGTAAGTTCTTTCCTCTCTGCGGCACTCATGGACTTGTTTTGTGTGAAAGGTTTCTATGGTTTCATTGAGCGCTTTCATTTGGTGCAGGTAAAACTTTGGGATTTATCAAACAACCAACCTTCTTGTATTGCATCCAGGAACCCTAAAGCCGTAAGTGATTCATTAAACCTATTGAGTTACAAATGCATTATATGAACTTGTGATGAACTTGAATCAATTTGAGATGAATTCTCACACTGCTTTGAAATTTTTTAGGGAGCTGTTTTTTCAGTTGCCTTCTCAGAGGATAGTCCATTTGTACTAGCTATTGGAGGCTCCAAAGGGAAATTGGAAGTGAGTGCCAAAACATTTTTTTAACATAGTTACATTGTAATATTAACATCGTTACATTATAATGATTGTAATTAAATTTTCAGATATGGGATACATTATCCGAAGCAGGGATCTCCAATAGATTCAGCAAGCCAAAGAAATCTGAGTCTGTATCTTGACTTGATCTAATGGAACAATCCGGGGGTTCTGCCTGCATAGTTCTGGAATTTATATTACAGTGCAAATGTATGTTTGTTTTTAGTTTCTGTAATCTTAATTATGGGTCTTTTACTTCAGCTTTTGTTACGTGGAAAATAAAAAAAAACAGTTTGGCATTTTTTGTTTATCATACGAAGTTGAGGAAAAATTAAAACTTTAATGCATTAAAAGATTAAAGGGTCGATTGGAGTGTGTTTTTCTTATTTTTTCAGTTTCATTCCAATTTTGTTATATATATATACACACACACACATACATACCGGACAGACCAAACTCAAAAATTAAATAGAAATTTATTAAAAATCATATATCTCATCACTTATTATAAAATAATTCTATTTCTAAACTTATTTCAATCTTTATTTCTAAGTTTTTAAATTTTATTTATGTATAATCATTTTTATTTTTTACTAATAAGAGGTGTGACCTAATCACTCCTCCTTTTAACCTTATAAAGTATTAAAAAAATTATTTCTCACATCAATAATATTAATTATTTTTTGCATTTAAAAAAAGGTGTAAGACCAAATACATTTTAACCCCTTATCTCCCATTTGGATGACGTTTTTTGAAAGTACATATTTTTATTTTAAATATACACTAAATATTAATTTCTCTTTAGATTTTTTGTGTTTAGATGAAATCACTTATAGTCATATTATGATTATGTCTAAACAAATAAACACTCAGACATACACTTACCTGAAAAAAATTTGTGACCGTCGGTAATAAAAATACAATCACAATATGACTAAGGTCACAATTATTATTATTCTCAATATGCTTGAGGGTCGGTAATGTGATTGAATATTGACAAAGTGACTGAGATAACTAATGTGACGAGGGTAACAAGTGTGACTGAGGGTCGGCAATATGACTGAGGTCACAAGTGTGGCTAAGAGTTGGACAATATGACTAAGGTCACAAATGTGACTGAAGTAACTAATATGATTGAGGTCTTAGTCGGGAATGTGAGTGTACCCAATATGACTGAGGGTCTGTAATATGACTGAGATAATTAATGTGATTGAGGGTCAGTAATATAACTGATGTTACAACTATGTTGTGTTCAATGTGACTGAGATCACAAACTGAGGCACACCCATCACTAAATTTTCAGTCACCCAATTAATAATCACATTGAGACTTTGGGTAAAAAATATGATTATGACTTAATTATTTGTGACTTAAGTAAAATGATATTGTGACTGTGTTCAATGTGACTGAGAGTTGGCAATGTGACTGAAATCACAAATATGATTAAGGCACACCCATAACTAAATTTTCAGTCACCCAATTAAAAATCACATTGAGACTTTGGGTAAAAATATGATTATAACTTAATTCTTTGTGAGTTAAATAAAATGTTATTGTGCTGTGTTTAGTGTAACCGAGGGTCGGCAATGCGATTGAGATAAATACTGTGATTGAAGGTAAGTAATGTGTCTGTGACATACATAATATAACTTTCAATCATTAATGTGACTGAGGTAAAAATGTGGGTATAACGAAGGTCAATGTGAAGTATGTGCGACACAATAATTTTGGAGCTAATTTCGACATTCCAAATTTGTGAGAGGTTTGCTGATGAAAGTTGTAAGTATAAATGTTATGTGTATTTGAATTTTTATAGATTGTGATTTGAAATTCGTATGAAAAAGATATGAGTGTTTAAAAATGAATAGTTTGAAATTATTTTTCTCATTTATGTTTGAAATAGTTAAAAATGATTTTTTTTTTAATAAAATAAATATTTATATTATATTTTAGGGTGTGTGTTTATTTATTTATTTAATTTTTAATTTTTATTATTTTATCCTTTTTAGTAATTTATAGTTGTAAGACTAAATTCAAAATTTTAAATTTGGATATGGTTAAATAATAAAGATTCTATCCTATTTGAGTTTTTTATTTTTTAAAAAGCCTCAAAATTATATGGTTGGTAAAGAGTAATTTCATTCCCCATTTACTATTTGTTGATTAGAACCCTTTTCATCGAAACTATTTTATAGAGTTGAATTTTAATTGTGTGGATTGTTTAAAACTTCTTTTTGCTTTAAATATATTAAAAAAAAAACTGCAATTCTTCTTGATCTTCAAATCGGATATATAATATAATATTAATGATATGGAAACTAAATGAAGATTAAATATGGATAAAATGTTGGTTTTCCGAGTTCATACGCCACATAAATTTCACGTTACAAAAAAATAATTTTATTTGCATGAACATTAAAAAACCGGATCCGTTTTCTCTAATACATTAATAATATAATAATTAGATATTAAGAAGAAATTAAACCTCTAGATATTGATCTTTTTGAATTACGATTCTTTAAATTACGGTCTTTCTCGTCTTATCTCTCCACTTTCAACGGCACGCGTGGACGTGAAAATAATTACGAAAAATACTCTAATTTTTTTTATAGGAATCGTGTACTTAACACATAAGATAAATCATTATATTTATTTTCTTTTTGATTTTCTCAAAACCAATTTTTTTTTTCTTCCTTTTGCAGGGCACGTTTTTACCAAAGTTGTGCTCTTTTGGATGGCTTTTGATGATCATCAATTATCTACAGCTCACGTTTTTGTCAAGCTGTATATTGATAAAGGTAAGCTTTTGTTGTGATGTCAATCTCTATTTATCAAAATCAAAAACAATACTTATCCATCACCTTTTTTATTTTCAAAAAATCAAAATTAAATGATTCTCTATATTTCTTGTTATTTATGAAAATTAGATAATCCTAATATTTTGTATTTCAAATTCTTTAATCAAAATTTCAACTTTTGAAATTAAAGATAAATTGAATAAAATATTATTTTATTAATATTTGATTAATGACACACTCACGAAGTGGTTCTTTACTCATAATTATAAGAGTGTCGAAGTAATAAAATAACCCGGTAAGTCCGGGATCGATCTACAAGGAATAAATTTAATAGGATAAAATAATAATTCAACTAATAAAATAAAATGGTTATTTATGTTTTACTACTAAAGTTATGATAAAATAACAATTGGATACTATGAATATTAACATATTACATTTTACTACTAAACTTATAAAAAATTTAACATTTTACTACTTTCTCATCCAAACCGTTAGATATGGGTGTTCACGGGTCGGGTCGAGTCGGTTTTTTTTTGTTTTTTTTAATGACCCGATCGGGTCGGGTCAGTCGACCCGAAACCCGAAAATTTACTGGATGACCCGCGCGGGTCGGGTCAGAGCGGGTCGGGTCGGGTCAACAGAAAAATGGAGTGAAATATAATATATATTTTTAATGATACAACTTTAACAAAACAAGTGTGTGGTTGAAATGGTAAAGTGTTTGATTGATTTCTATTGGGTCACAGTTTTGATTCTGGGCAGGGGCATTTGGAATTTAAATTTTTCTCTTTTTCATTGCTTGACAGTTGACAGTCTTGTGCGGTGGCTGTGTATGTAACTGACAGTTCCTTTGTGGCAGTGTGTCACTAAGTTAATATTTTCTTTCTTTTTCATTACTAATTGGCAATTGTTGTGCCTGTTTTTATAATTTGTAATTTATTTTGTAATTTATACAACAAAATTTTAATGAATTAAACTACAAAATATTAATATTACAAATCATTATTAATAATAACTTAGTGAATCATTCCAAACTACAACTACTTGTTTACCAACAATGAAGGCTATAAAGCCACTGAAAAGTGAAAACTTCCCAACATTCATTTCAACTTCCAAAAAACTTACAACTTCCAACTTCCAAACATTCCTTTCAAATTCAACCATTCATTTCAACTTCCAAAAACTTCCAACTTCCAACACATTCCAAAATCCAAACTTACAAATCAAACACTTAATAGTTCAACAAACTTACAAATATGGAAACATGCCAAACATCTAATATTACAATCATTTCAAGTTCCAACTTACAAAGCAAACACTACATCAGTTCAAAACTTCAACTTACAAACTTACAAATCTGGAAACAGCCAAACACTCAACATACACTTGAACATCCAAATTTCCAAAACAAGTTGTCAAACCTTTAATATCAAATAATATTATTATTACTCAATAATTATATGAAATTAAACAAACTGAATCAAATGAATTAAATTTCAACTTCCAAAATACGGATAAATAAAAAGTAAAGAAACCTTATATGAATTCATCAGCATCATCGTTCATATCATCATTAAACAAGCTAGGCTCAATCATATAAGTACAACTTGATCCTGTTAATTCTACAATAATAAAATAACAATGAGATAAAGAAACAACCCAAATAATTAGAATACATATTCTACAATAATAACATAACAATGTTGGGGTTGGTGCTCAAAGCGCCAATTCCCGGTTGTATTTCTGTTGAATACTTATGTAAAACATTATTATTATGAATAATATATGCAGTTTCTATAATATAATCTATCTTTCTATATGGTAAAGACGTAATGACCCTAGAATGATTAGTAATGATACAGTTGCAAAAGCGTCGCAACGGACATTGAGAAGTATCATGACGTTGTCATTCTCAGACAGTTCCTGGTCAAGGTTTACACTACTTGGTCAGTATAGTAAACCCGTTGAGACCGGTACATGTCGTATACTGGAATATATGATTCCAATGGTTTCTCAATGAACCATAAGTCTTGGAGACTAGTATAGACGTGTAGGTGTTTATAGCGGATAAACACTGAACGACTCACCGAAGATTCTTAATAGATGGTACACCAGCGTCAATAAGAATCTTCTTGGGTTGAGTAGCACTTGTGATTCTTAGACTTGAGATGCCATTGTGGGCACATGAGACATCTTCTACACTTAGACGGCATCACGTCACCGATCTATTAAGATCAGACCTCCGCCTGTTCGTTGGGTGTAGATAGATCCTCAGGGTGTCCTATGTGTGTCAAGATAGGATCCGTCAGTTCTGTGTACCAGAGCATAGGTAGTCCATATGATTAGCAATCAGATAAAACCATGGGTCCGTGGTAAAGTTTAGAAGCTAGTTCTAACATTCTTATGAGATTGCTAATAGAATAGTCGACTGGATAATCCCGATAGAGATTTGACGTTACATCTATATCTCTGGGATTATCTGGATACCTGTGACGGAGGAATTATACATTTCCATGACCTCGACCTGTATGGTTCAGCGAGATTATCCGTGATCGTCATAATCTACGGGTGGATAGATTATGGACACGAAATTAGATTTCGTGACAGATATACCTGAATCTAGAGAGTCTCAATAATGAATAGTACTCGTAGAGCACTAGAGCAACATTAATAAATAATAATGATTATTTATAAAGTCGTTTAAAGGTTAAACGTAAATACGTGCTAAAAGGACTAGATAGTCATTTGCCTAATTATTGTGTATTTACATTTAATACTTGATTAATTTAAATACACATTAATTAATAGTCAAAATGAGTTATTTGACTTATATCCTAAATAAATATATGTTTTTAATATTTAATGTAAAATTATTATATATATATTTAATAATTTGTATTTGATTAATAATTGATTATTTAATTGTTAAATGATTAAATAATTAAAATATAAATATCTTACATTAGGATATTTAAAGTAAATATGTGTACATTGATGTTTGTTTAAACTAATACAATAAAGTGTTATATGATTTATGCAAGTTGATTACATAAGTTTGAAATGAAATTGAAATTAATTGACTTGTATTTGGCTTGGTCATTTTCGGCAAAGGCAAAATGGAACAAGTATATATTGATTTTCATTTCACTTTCATATTAACCTAATACACTTTACAAAAAACACCATTAAAGAAAACAAAGAAAGCAAGTGAAGAAGAAAAGGAAAAACTTAAAGAAAATCTTGGATTTGTAAGTTTTTCAAACTTACTATTAGAAAGGAATTTGTTCCTTAGGATCTAGGCAACATCTTGTGATGTTCTTAAGTTATTATTTTCATTATTTCTTGTGTTTTTGATGATGGAAATTTGGTTGAAAGTGTTGAGCATGTGTGATGAAGAGCTTGTAACTATTGTAGTTATAACTATTCTTTTAAGGTTTTTGGAAACCATGTTGCTAATCTAGAGTTATTGACCCACTCTTAAATGACCTAGATTTGATCTTGAGTTGTTTCATTGTGTTGAGACTTGGATTGGATGTAATAATGATGATTGAAGTAATTGATTTAATGTATTTGGTCTAATTTGTCCAATTTGTGGAAATTGAAAAATTAGGGTTCTTGACCAATTCCAAATTTGGGGATTTTCATATATGTTGTGTATTTGTGTGTGTATATGATGCTATAAGTTTCATGTTCATTGGATTGCATTTAGATGTGTTTTGAGACATGAAATGACAAAGTGCACAAATGTGCTCCTTGGAGGGGCTCTCTGCTTTGACAAAATAATTTGGGGATTTTGGTGCTTTTGGTGTTTTGATGTTATGAACATCATAAGTTCATCTTAGAAATGATTTGAATCATTCAAAATTGATTGGATCAATTTCGGACTAAAACAGACAAAATACCAAAGGAAGGGCATTTCGGTAAATCACTTAAAATTGGGAATTATATAATTTGATTTTCTAAATAATATTTAATTAACCGAAAAAAATTAAATCGAAAATCGGATACCGTTTGTACTTAAATAGATCGAAAAAAAAAATATAGAAAATACAACATCCGACACCCTAATCACCTCAACCCCTCAAAACAAAAACAAAATACCCAATTAAGTCTTAAATATTTTCAATGAACTTAAGAATAACAATACCTGAAGCAATTTCCTCAAATTTCTCCACATCATCCATGGCAGCTTGAAGATAAATTTGAACAGGCATAAATCGCAACCAATTTTGAGCACAATTAAAGCTTCCACCGTCGCAGGAGCTAATGAACTTCTAAATGGATCAATTACCCTACACCCGTGTTTAAAAGCCGACTCGGAAGCCACTATAGAGATCAGAATGGCCAAAACAGTCTTTGCTACCTTAGATAGAGTTGGATATTTGGAAGAATTCATTTTCCACCAATTCAACAAATCAAATGTTTCTGAATCTTCTTCACCACCCATCTGACAAATATCTAATCAAGTCACATTGAGTCTCCACACTTTGTTCATCCAACAAATACTTTTTGAATTGAAAATTAAGAAATTTTGAGCTTCTCCAACAATAGAACTAGTATTATCCTCTGAAGCAATATCATTGGTAGTTGGCACACTCACCCCACTAGAAGATCCAACTGATGACTCATCCTTAAAGTATTTATACAAATCATTCAAGGTATCTCGTATCCGAGTCTCAACTTCAAAAGCCTTAGAAACATCATAAATTTGAGAGAGGAAGAACTTGACATATTTCATCTTACACATTGGATCAAGAATAATACCAATAAATAACACCCAATTCACTTTTGTAGGATTCTCCCAATACTTGTCAATTTTTTTTTTTCATATCAATGGCCATTCTTTCTAACATCAAATCACCACTTTTGGCATATTCAAGTAAGATGGTTTGAATCTGTACAAATTCATGGAAAAAAAGTTATTTGAAGTCACATGCAATGAACTCGAAAATGAAAGAGTGACATCATAAAATACTTGTAAAAATTTCACTAGGCATCTACATCGACTCCAAGCATCCGACCTAGGAGGCCCTTTAATTTTAACGCCATCAAAGTACAATCTAAATCTGGGATCATCATCTTCTAACCTATAAAAGGCTTTATCAAAAATCTCTGCCGCCTCCAACATCAAGTAGGTAGAATTCCACATCGTCTCCACATCAAGACATAAAATGCGTTTACACTCAATTTTCTCCCGCTCAACACTACTCTTAAAACTCAACTTCCTAGCGGGGGATGATCTCACATATCTTACCGCATTCCTTATTTTATCAATTACTTCATTATTTTCTCGCAAGCCATCTTTTACAATAAGGTTAACAATATGTGCACAACACCTCATGTGAAGAAATTTATGGCCTAAAATAGTGGAAGGCCATTCTTTAGTTCTCCGTGTTATATACCTTATTGCACCATCATTAGAACTAGCATTATCAACAGTGATAGTGAAAATTTTATCAATTCCCAATCTAACATGCATGCTTCAATAAATTTACCAATTGTCTCCCTCGTGTGATTAGACACTTGACAAAAGTTTAAAATTCGCTTTTGAAACTTCCAATCATCATCAATCCAATGGGCCGTGAGACACATATAATTTAAATTTTGAATTGAAGTCCAAGTATCTGTGGTTAGACACACACGTTGAGACTTCATTAGAGATTTCAATTTCATCTTTTCATTTTGATATATTTTCAAACAATCCCTCGCAACAGTTATACGAGAGGGAACTATCATTTGGGATTCAAATATTGAGAATAATTCCTAAATCCCTCCCCTTCCACCATTTTAAATGCCAACTCATCAACTATTACCATTCTAGCAAGCATAACCCTTGCTTCTTCAATAGTAAAATGAACTGATTTTAGGTTACCCACCCATCTACCATCTTCTACTTTCTCATATTTCAAGGTTTGTTGTTTAGGGTCAACAACTCTATAGAGGTATTTCTTACACCTCACATCTATATGGGTACGTAAATTTTTAGTACCATGGAAATGAGAATCTGCCATATATTCATCTCCACAATAATTACATTTAGCTTTTTTAGCATCGTCAATAATAATCTTCTCAAAATGATCCCAAACAGAATATTCAAAATTATTAGTACGTTGCGGCTTAGCCTTGACCTTCTTAGTAAAGTTTCTTTTTTTAGGCAAATGAGACTTACTTTGAGTAGGCATCGGGGTTGAGGTGTGAAGTTGTTGAAGATTTATGTATGTCTGTAGCTTCATTATGCTCTTCCTCACTTGAACAATTCTCAACCTCCTCAATCATTGGGTCTTTTAATGTTTCCATTCACCCTGTAATATTACATAAACTTTTAATTACTGTCAGAAACTGTTGTTAATTAAGATGTTTTTACAATTGGGATTAGTCAAGCTCAATACATTACACGAGATGTTACATTACTGATTACGAGATGTTACATGAATCATTAACGCACTGGAATGTTCCCACCAAACAGCATCTATCGAATACAGAACTCAGTGAAGAAGAAAAAAATTGAACCAAAATTACCCAGACTTGGCAGAATCCGAAAATCCAAAAACCCTAATTCAATTTCTAATGTTCATGTCAATTCAACCTACCAGATATCATAAACCCTTAACCGAAAAGCCAAAAACCCTAATTCAATTTCACGCATCATCATTCATCAGATTGGTATAAAAAAATCACTACAAAGCACAAACCCTAATTCAATTTCACGAAATAAAAAATAGGTTGGTAACTTGGTATTAAAAAAATCACTACAAACTTACAAAGTACAAAGAGAGAGCAAGTGAGCTTACCGAAGACTCGAAGAGAGAAGAGAGCGACGACCGACGGGAGAGGAAGAAGATGAGTGAGATTTGTTGGCAGTCTGGCAGAAGCCGAGAACGAGAAGAAAAAATAGGGATGTGGGTGAGATTTGTAGTGGCAGAATCCGAGAACGAGAAGAGAAGATGCGGATGTGGGTGAGATTTGTAGTGGTAGAAGCCGAGATTGAGAAGAGAAGATGAAGATGTGGGTGATGATGATTTCTGATTGTGTCGGCGTGAATGAGATTTGTGGCTTCTCTTGAGAATGCCCTAATTTTTTTTTATATATATATCGTTAATCGGGTCGGGTCTGGTCGACCCGACCAAAATGCCTCTGAACCCGCGACCCGACCCTAAATTCGGGTCGGGTCACAGATGACCCGAATTTTCATTTTAAAAATGCTAAACCCGACCGGGTTGGGTCGGGTTGGGTCGACCCGACCCTATGAACACCCCTACCGTTAGATGACCTTCAGTTGACCATGACATCATGCTGACATCGTAAGGATAAAAGAGTTTCAACCCACAAATTATTATAAAATATAAATATTCTAAAAAAAATTAAGAGTAATGTTGTCATTATGAAAGGAAGAACAAAAATAAAAACCTACAAAAGATATTGACTCAAAATTCTTCGTATAGCCATTAAAGGCAACAAGCCTTCAGAGTTCATGAAAAAAGCACTGGAGAATAATCTATCAACGATAGTTAATTAAATCTATCCCGCGAAAGAAAAGTTTTTTTTTTAATTCTTGGGGTGATTTCAACGGTAACCAAGCCAACCGTGGGTGAGGTAAATTGGCAATTGATTTAGTATAGATCCTTTCAATTTGACATTTGGAGGATTTCGTTTGTCTAAATTGCTTAAAATCTTTGACAGCGGTTATAACTTTTATTTGTCTAAATTGCTTAATGTAACTGATCTGAATTGAGAGGTAATGTTAGGTGTTAATTCTTATAGTGGGTTGATTAATTGATTGCATTGCATGATAGATACAAATTTGTTGGGCTCATGATATTCGTGTTCTTTATAATTAGTTTGCTTCTTTAGAGATGGTAGAAAAATTGGAATTGGCATTCAACGTTAGGGTTACGCATAAGCAAAATCAGCAGTTACAGTAATGAAAAATAAGAGAGAGCTTTGGCGTATGGGATATGTGAAAATTAACATACAATTTTGCTTTTATGCATCATCATTATCATTTATTTATTTTTTTGGATCCAAATTGATAGACAATTTAATTATTTATTTGTTAGTTTAGATCCAAATTGAGGACAATTTAATTATTTATTTTCTCTTGTTGTATCTCTTACTAGATAGCTTGTTTGCATCTAAAAATTTGAGATAATGCCAATGTTGATGTGGATGCTTAATCTATATTCCAGGTGAAAAAATAGTTTGATAGATGGTTACTATTGTATTACTTTCATGTTTTATTATGGTTAAATTATGAAAATAATGGTGATTTATTTATGGGTTACTCTTGTGTTTATTTTCATATTCCAGATATCATGCTACCTCTTGAACTAGTTATATGTTACAAGGGAATATGTCACCATTTAGGTCTTTTTAATTCAGATGAATATAAGGTGGAGACTCTAAGGGCATATGCAGTTCTTATAACCTTCTCTGATGGCTTAGAAAATCATGAGATGTTAAAGATGATGTGTAAAGAGCCGATGACTTAGGAGAATATGTTGGACAATTATGACCCATAACATCACTATTTGTAAAAGACATTGTGGTTTTTGTACAAATTAACTATGTGATAAAGGAAATTACTATTTTATCATTTTTTAATTAGATTACTTGAATATATAAATGATAAAAGTCCTTATGATTAGTTCCGGATTAATAAGATATGAGACAATATCAATCCACGTAAGGTTTAATCATTAAATATCCCTAGTCGTAGTATTATCGAGACTGGACATCGATAATGCAGAATAGACTAGTATTGCACTTGTGCGCGTTATGGAAGCGTAACGACATAGTTCTCATATATTTGGGTATTGGATACTCATGCAAGTGTAATAAGAGGTTCTGTTTGTCGATGGTACGGAAACAGCTTTGCTCTGGATAGACCCATCAGAATCACATTGGTAGTATGACTATGTGTCTATGGGAATCCGAATCAGGGTAGGTATATTTGGTCTTAACCTGAGACTTGCATTGCTAATACTTGCGACAATTAGTACGCTTTGGTTTTGGTCGTCCGGGGCTTTAACAGGTTCTATGTACGCCTCTTCTGGGTCTACT
Organism: Zanthoxylum bungeanum; assembly: GCA_019454045.1. Lineage (NCBI taxonomy): Eukaryota > Viridiplantae > Streptophyta > Magnoliopsida > Sapindales > Rutaceae > Zanthoxylum > Zanthoxylum bungeanum. Next base: position 48,686 of record SKCR01029009.1, on the reverse strand, counting down.
GAGAATCGTAGTGTATTGGGTGTGATGTCAAGATGGAAGTATCACTTCAGTCATATGGAGATGATGATCACGTAGGATACGAAACTAGTACTCTTAAGTACTGCAGTCATCGGGATAATATGACTAGGTCATGATTATCCGATTATAGAGACTAATTGCTAGTGATCCGATATATGCTTCGTACGGGGCAAACACAATTCCATCCCCAGGCCTAGCATGTGACATCCGATACTGGATCGTAATACGCAATACACTGTATACTACGCCTGATAAAGATTATATATTCCTTTAAAGAATATTTCTGGAGATTTGGGTAGGCACGGTGCTTTGCGAGAAGCCAACCATGTCTTGTAAATCGGTAAGAACGTGGTACCGGGTACGCACGTGTTCGGATAGTCTGACAACCGAATTTACTGCCAACATATCCAGGGATCTCTTGGGTCGCTTCCCAAATATTCTCTGATGAAATTTGACTCGAACAGAATTAATCTAGGATTAATCAAGAGAGAGAAAATTAATCTGGGATTAATTGCGGCAAGAATTTATCTGGGATAAAATTCGATTAGAAGATAGAACACGATTAATTTGGAATTAATCGATTAAATAATGTATTGGATATATTAAATGAAATCAGATTTCAAAGCGGAATTAAAATTGGATTTTAATTCGGGCGAACGAATCAATTTAGAATTAATTCACGAGCGACGTTCGTAATAATTTTGCAAGACATTATTATTTAATTAAATTGGATTTAATTACGTCGCGACGAAAAATTCGTTTAATCGGATTAAGCGAACCCGAGCCCGAAGTGTGTGGAGCAAGCCACTTGAATTTTGAATTAAAGCGGGTCCCACCAACTTACATCACATGTCTATCAAGTGTCAACTTGAGTGATGAAAGTGGTTGGAGGCATTAAATGCCATTTTCCCTCCAAAACTCTTTGCTTTTGTTTTTGGAAAAGGCATATACACATTTTGTGAGTTGACTTGGTCAATTATGTTTTTAGAAAACAAAACACAAAATTTTCTTCTCTCTCTCTCTTGCTTGGCCGAAGACAAGCTTCTTCTCTCCCTTTGATTTTGCTTCAAAATCAAACAAAGCTAGCACTTCAAGAGTTGAAGAAGGTGATAGGGAAACTCACCCTTGGAATTAAAGATTCAACACAAAGCTTGGAGCTTCCAAAACGTAATGATTTTTGAAATCTCCATATCCGATCTTTGTAAGTACTTCCGCAACTTCTTTGATCTTATTCACATTGAATCATGACTTAGAGATCCTTGGCATGTTCTAGGAACACCTACAATGGTATCAGAGCCAATTTTAAGTATGATTTGTTTTAGGGTTTATATACTTTAATTTGGGTATTTTTGCTTGGAGCTTGATTTTTCCAAATTGATTGTTTGGTCATGCTTAGATTATGATAACTTAGAGTTATGCATGATTAGATTTGAGAAAAATTAATTGGATCCATTTTTCCCAAAAAAGGAAGCTTGGCCGAATACACCCTAATGGATAACTCATGGTGATTTTTTGATTTTAGACCATTGGATGTGTTTAAAGAATGATATGTATGTTGATTGTTGATTTAATTAGATTGGAATCAAAATTGGTTAAGATTATGCTAAATTGTCGTGAGCATGATAAGCATGGAATGAGTTGTTTTGCTTCAATTTTTGTTAGACATGAGTTGATTAATTAAAGCAAGATTAATTAGTTTAATTGGTGTTTTGAAAATATTAGTTTAACTAATTAATTGTGGCAATTACACTTAAATTAATTAATATGATATTTAGAATATTATGTTAATAATAAAATTAGTCTTTAAATTGGATTGGGTTAATATTATTGTATTTGGGCTTAATGGGCTTGGTTGGGCCAAGCTTGGTTTAGGACAATTGGATTGGATCCAAATTAGGCCTAAAACCATTCCATAAAGTCCAAATATAATACTTGGGCCTTTAACAATTTAATTGGGCCTAATGGGCCTAAATTGATTTTATGGCAAATGGTGATTCCTTAATTGGGCCTTAGCATTTTGGATTGGATCCATAATTGCCAAAGCCCATGCCTTAAGAATTAATCAAAAGCCCATTGGACTTTAATTAAATTGACATTGGATGTTAATTGGGCCTTTGAGACTCATTTAGATTGGATTTAGAATCTAAGTCTAAAATGCGCTAAAATAAGTGTAATCATTTAATTTGGAATTAAAAGAATTAGTATTGAATACAAATTAAATTGGATTTAAAAATGTAGTTCAATATAATTCAAGAATGCGTACTTTGAGTGTTTATTCTTAAACGAGTTGGACTCGCGTAAATCAAATCGTTGTTTGAACATTGGATGGTCATTAATTCAAAGATTAATTAATTGATTGAATAACATGCTTTGTGTGAATACATGGATGTATTGTATGAATAATGTATATCGGATGGATATTATAAGGGTGAGGGCAATTTTAGAAATTGTTGTAATAAATTTAGAATTTATTAAATTGAACCTGCGTGTCCAGCCTATTCTCTATATTCTCTTTTTACTTCTCTTCTTACCAATTCCCCTCAATGTAAATGAGGTTTCTTTATTGTATTATGTAATTGGGTAGAAGTTAGAATAGTGCTAGCGGGAGAGAGGAAATGAAGAGATTTGTTCTAGGAATAATTTGTTAAATATCCATCCGCATATCATTATTATTTATTTCGCGCCTTATTATGCTTTTAGAATGCATGCTTAAGGGTGTTTGATGAGACCTAATCAAAGATAATAAATTGGTTGCCAATTTACGCGAAAAACCTTCAATCAAATATTAAGCGATTTCCTTCCATTGAGTGGTTCTTTCTCAAGATCCAAGATTGGCATTGGTTTGTTGGCCAAAGTCAAGATCAATGTCCATCGCGGATGTGTTTGAACCACAAAGGCTTTGTTATATATCGCATGTCTTGGGCAGTTGTGACTTGTTGGCGAAAGTCAAGGTCACTTCTTGTTCATCGACATGGATTACGAAGCTTTTCCACAGTCAATGGGTCCCGCTTAACTGGAATCATTAAGCTTGTTGAGCCAAAGCCAAAGCTTAATTGATTCAGAGGAAAATGTTAGGAAATATATTGGATATATTGACAATATATATTGTACATATCCCAAGATGTTTGCCTACATTATGGAAAACGGGGTCACTGGAAGCGTGACTGCTATATGGACAAGGTAGACATGAAGGAAGTGAAGACGGGCAAGCCTCCGACTTCAGGTATGTTGGTCATAAACATATCCACTGCTAGTTTTAAAAATTAGATTTTTGATACTGAATGTGGTACATACATATGTACTGACGTGCAAGATCTGCTGATTAGCAGAAGACTGGCTTCAGATGAGATTGACCTGCGAGTCAGAAACAGGATGAGAGTCGCTGTTTTGGTTGTGGGAACCTAAGTTTTGGAACTGCCCTTTGGGCATGTACTTAAATTAGGAAACTGTTATAATGTACCTAGTATGACTAGAAACATTATCTCTATATCTAGTTTAACCCGTTGCGGGTATACCTTTATGTTCATGAACACTAAGTGTTTTGTTTATACAGATGACATTGAGATATACACATTAGATGTGAATAACAGTACTTATATTTTGAATATAAACAGTTCTCAAACATATAACCTGACAAACAAATGGTAATTAACATAATTAATTGATTAATCTAGTATTTCCAAAACACTAATTAATCTAATTAATCATGCTTAACATCTAATTCATGTCCAACACAAATTAAAGTACAATCAATCCATTCCAACATGCTTCACACTCACGGTAATACATGAAATTAGCATCCAATTTTGATTTCAATCTAATTAAATCAACAATTAACATTCAATTTTATGTGAATCAACATATCCAATTGTCTAATTCAAAAAATTACCATGAGTCCTCATAGGGTAGTAATCGGCCAAGCATGGATTTTGGAGATTTTTGATCTAATCAATTTATCACAAAATCAATGATGTACAAATCCAATTAAACATCATACAAGCTCAACCAAACCATCAATTTAAGAAAATACATACTCCAAGCATAAAATCCCAAATTAAAGTTTACAAACCCTAGAATCAAATCAAGCTTAGATCTCTCTCTGATACCATTGTAAGTGTCTTATACATGCCACAGGATCTCTAAGCATGATTATTGTGTGAATTAATCAGGAAAGTTGCGGAATACTTACATTGATCGAATTTAGGATTTCAAAAATTCCATGGATGTTGAAACTTCAAAGCTCATGGGTGAGTATCCCTATCACCATTATTTGACTCTCTTATGTGTTAGTAAGAACAAATGAAACAAATTTTATCTCCCAAAGAGAAGCAAATTTTCCCAAGAGAGAGGAAAGCAATCGCCCCTATTTGATAAAAGGCCATTCGGCCAAGCCCTAAACAGAGGCCATTCGGCCGATCCTTCAAAAGCAAAAGGCCAAATTGCTTTTGGCCAAATCTTCACTTGCAGAGGCCAATTGCAATTCTTTTAAAAGGAAAGCAATATGGTTTTCGGCCAAAAAGCAAAAGAAAGAAGATAGTGGCCACATGGCAAAAATGAAAAGAGAGGATTTTATGGCCATTCGGCCAAACCTATTTAAAAGTCAATAGCCTCTCTTTCGGTCAAGGAGAGAGCAATTAAAGAATTTCAAAAATTCATTAATTATTATTCTTTTGCTTGTTTGGTGTGATGGGTTAGTAAATCCAATTTAATATCCCAATAACTTCCATCAACAAATGACTAGTTGATGTAAGTGAGTGGGTCCCACCATATTGAATTCAAAATCCAAATTACTTACACAACACACTTTTGGGCTCGTGTTCGTTTAATCCGATTAAACGAATTTTCCGGCGTGGCATAATTAAATCCAATTTAATTAAATAATAATGTCTCGTAAAATTATTATAGAACTCGCTTACGAATTAATTCTAAATTAATTCATTTGCTTAAATTAAAATCCAATTTTAATTCCGCTTTGAAATCCGATTTCATTTAATATATCTAATATATTATTTTAGCCCAATTAAATAAATTAAATAGTAAAATCTAATTTAACTATTAAATTTATTTTACCGATTAATTCCAAATTAATCGCGTTCTCTCCTCTCGACGAATTTAATCCCTGATAAATTTTCGACACAATTAATCTCAGATTAATTCTTTCTTTGATAATTAATACCAGATTAATTCCTGCCGTAATTAATCCCAGATTAATTTATTCTCTCTTAATTAATCCCAGATTAATTTTCTCTCTCTTAATTAATCCCAGATTAATATTGTTCGAGTCAAATATCATCGGTGAATTTTTGGGATGCGACCCAAGAGATCTCTGGATAAGTTGGCAGTAAATACGATCATCAGACTATTCGAACACGTGCGTACCCGGTACCACGTTCTTACCGATTTACAAGACATGGTTGGCTTCTAGCAAAGCACCGTGCCTACCCAATTCTCCAGAAATATTCTTCTACGGAATATATGATCTTTGTCAGGCGTAGTATACGTAGTATTGCGCATTACGATCCAGTATCGGATGTCACATGCTAGGCTTGGGGTTGGAGTTGTGTCTGCCCCGTACGAAGCATATATCGGATCACTAGCAACTAGTATTTTTATGATCGGAAAGTCATGACCTAGTCATACTTCCCCGATGGCTATAGCACTTAGAGTACCAGTTCTGTATCCCTGCGTGATCATCATCTCCATATGACTGAAGTGATACTTCTGTCTTGACATCACACCCAATACACTACGATTCTCAGTATACCCAGAAGAGGCGTACATAAAGCATGTTAAAGCCCTGGATGACCAAAACCAAAGTTTACTGATTATCACAAGTATTAGCAATGCAAGTCTCAGGTTAAGACCAAATACACCTACACTGATTCGGATTCTCATAGGCACATAGTCATACTACCAATGAGATTCCGAGGGGTCTATCCAGAGCGAAGCTGTTTCCGTACCATCGGTAAACAGAACCTCATATTACACTTGCATGAGTATCTAATACCCAAATATATGAGAACTATGTCGTTACGCTTCCATAACATGCACAAGTGTAATACTATCCTATTTCGCATTATCGATGTCCAGTCTCGATAATACTACGACTAGGGATATTTAATGATTAAACCTTGGTGGATTAATACTGTCTCATATCTTATTAATTCAGAACTAATCATAAGGACTTTTATCATTTATATATCCAGGTAATCCAATTACAAATGATAAAAGAGCAATTTCCTTTGTCACATAATTAATTTGTACAACAACACCATGTTTTGTACAAATAATGATGTTATGGGTCATAATTGTCCAACAAGAACATGGTTCCCCTCTTTCCTTTTTCCTTTCCCCCTTCACGTTTTCTTCTTTTCCAATTTTAGGGATGAATAAATAGTGCCTCATATTTATACTAGGGCTGATTTGTGTAATTATTAAATGGTAAGAAAAAAGTCAGAAATTTTGAGAATTCTCTAGATTAGTCATCGGGTACTGTTCATCCAAATTTTTTAGATACATTTTTTATCTTGTTTTTTCTTTTGAATTTGGGAGTCTTAGATTTCATATGGTATAATATTCATAAAATTCGGAGGTCGTATGAAAAAGTTATGACCCAAATACTAATGGCTTATAACACCCCAGTAATTTCGACGACTACAATGGGGAATAATACATGATATAAATCATGTTCAAGCGTGAATGTGCTTGTGAAATTTTCTTTACGGACATTTGGTAAATCCTTTGCAGTTCCGTTACGAATTTATCTATTGAATCACTCCGAATATCTCTTAATATTTGGGCCATAAGATTTTCATACGATCTCCAATTTTTATGAATTTTATATCGTCGGAAATCTAAGATCAAGATCTACAACTTCCGCGTGGGACATGTTTCCAACATCAAATCAGAAGTAGGTCTAAAATTGAGATTTTGTGGCTGCTATAGTAGAATTCGAGAATAGCCTAGATTTAGGTGATGTGGCTCAATCCTAGCCACCCATTTCATAACAAAAATCAGCAATTTTCCCTATAAAAATGATTCTATTCACCCATATTCTTCTCAAGCAAAAACGTGAGCCATGGTTCTAGGAAGTTCTCCAATTTTCGTCATTCTCATGACAAACATTGAGGAAATGGTGATGATTCTCAAATTCCAGGCACACTAAGTAAGCTTCTTTTTTATCTTCCTTCCTTTAATCTTGAGTTTATGGCATGAATCTTCTGATGAGGCCCAGGATGCAGCCCATGATGGACATGGACGGACCACCACCGTGTATGTTCCAGAAGGTCCAATCACGAGGTCTCGAGCTAAGAAGATCCAAGAAGCAATGCATGGATTCATACAGAAGATTATATCTTACTATTCCTGCACCTCTACTACATTGAGTATGGGCTTGAAGCTGGATGAATCCATGATGGTGAACCTTATTCAGGCTGTGGAGCAAAGAGATACTTAGGCATATTATTATAGTAATTTGATAATTATTATTATTTTATCCAGGGCTTGACATTTGTTTTAATTCGACTCTTTATTTATGTTGGACGTATTACTTTAGATTATTATTTTAAGTTCGAGAATTAAGTTAAGCGTGCAAGGGTTTGAACGTGGGGATAGCTTAGGTTAGTTTTAGGATACACTCATGTTGGCATGTGGGTAGTTTCGTCTTTCGTCTTTTTTTTTTTTTTGGGTTAGGGTTTTTGGTTGAAGCCTCTTTATAAAAGGCTAACTTTTGGTTCTATTCTCATTAACTCTTCTTGAATAAAATTATATCAATTCGTGAACTTTGAGAAATTATCAATTTGTTCACACAGGTTTTGGCTTATCAAAGCTCTGCTAATCCTTTATGGCGCCCCATTAGCACTCTAGGTTTCTGTTGCTTGTTCATCAGAGGTTTAAAGTTTTTTATCCGAACTATCTTGGCTTTCTTGGGAATGGTTTCAGTCTTCTGTGAGTTTGCTTGGCTTGTTCCAGGCAAGTTTCATCAGTTGGTATTAGACCATACCTGGAACAAGCCAAGTAAACCCCTCCACGTGTTCTAAGCTCCAAGAACCGTGAATCTTGATTTTTTGTAAGAACAAAATCCTTCCAAGATCAAGTTCAACTCTTAAGGAACCTTGCCCTTAAGAACCTTTTTTATTTCTTTGGAGAATCCTGAATAACGATACACCACCACAACGCTTGTCACACGTTGATAAGCTTTTTTTTCCGTAGAACCAAGGAAGAATCCACTCCCTTAAGATGACACAACTCACTTTATTTGGTAAAAAATATGTTCTTAACTAATTATCAATTACAATGAATAATACCCATTTAAATAGATGGTTAACCCTAATTCTACCCAAATATAATAAATCCCTAGTAAAATAAACTCAATAACACATAAAATAGTTTAAAATTTCGTGCATGGGCTTTCTCATTTAATTAAAGTTCAGCCCAGCACTTAAACATCACATAACCTTAAAATATATGAAACATAAAAGCTATATGAATAACTTGGTTCTGTAATTTGACCAAGACGGCTTCTGAATTGGATTTTGATGTAAACTACAAATTTGTAGATCCGTGCGTCCTCTTTCCAATGCAACTTGAATCACTGTAATCGGACATCAGATGAGAATGTTACGTCCAAAATACAAAGACTGCGTAAATCCCGCCACTACTAATGCACTATTCGGAAATTAAGCTCGAAATCAATCAAGGCAGTCCATGCAAGTCGAAAACCCATTCCATTCTTGCCTTAGACATAATAAAGCCTTTATATAAAGTCTCATATATGGGATAACCTCTAGAACCCAAGGAATCTTCCAAATCCAACAAAAAGGCCCAAATGCACCAATCTGACCAAGCCATGCAATCAGCCACAACTTTAAGTTAACTTGGCCCAAAAAACAGATATAATTTTCGATCACATCATCTTCTTCCCACAAATTCGCACATGGAAGAACCCTAGAATTCATTTCTTCATTTTAGCTTTGATCAAGTTGCTAGCATGTGTAAATATGCATTTCATGATGGTATAAGAAGGGAATTAACATTATTTTATGAAGTGCCCAAATTTTTCTCAACTTAGGGCATTGGCCGAAATTGTATGGTTCTTGAGGGGGAGTGTTTTTGCTTCTTAATGGTAATTTACGGTGAATCATGCATTAGACAATGTTTGATATGAGATGTTTTGGGTTTAAGTTGGTAATTTAACGTTGCATTTTTCATGAGCATTGGAAGAATTATGTTTGTGTGTGAGAGGTTTGAGTTTCTGAAATAATGCTTATTCAAATGCTTGGATGATGTTCTACACATGTTGAAGTGAATATGAGGGTGTTAGGTTTGCTTTGGGGTATGTCATTGAAGAGTTGGTGCTAGGCCCTGAAATTGGGCTAGCGTCCTGACGCTCAAGACCTAGTGTTGCGACGCGTATCAATCAGAGGCTCTCTGACTAGGGTTTGATCGTGTGGGCGTCAGGACGCTCAGCATCTAGCGTTGCGATGCGAAATAAGCAGATGATCTGCCTCGGGACTGATCTTGTAGGTGTCGCGACGCGAGACAGAAACAACTTCATATCATTTCGGTTTCAACTTAGGACTTTAAAGACCACCCTAAGGGTTTCGTATCATCTCATATACACGTATTATAACATGTCGCAAGCATAATACATCATGTGGTGATTATAGATTAGTTGAATTGAGAAACTTAGTTTAGTTCTGAAGCGTGTTCCATGACTTATATTCTAACCAAGTTTACTGATTATAGATTATCGGTAGGATCCATAATTTTCTTCAATGAAGGGAAGAAGTGCCAACCAGATTCAAAATCTGTGAGTGGATGTTTTCTTTCAAAGTTGAATTTACTTATATATTTTTGAATTGAGATTTACATTTTAAGAACATAGTGCGTTAGCCAAGTTTATTTTCACATACATTGTAAATGAGAAATATTTTAGAAAGTAATGATTTTAAAAGCATGATTTTTGATGAATTTTGGAGGCATGGGGAAAACCCAAGTCATATGTAACTTTGCACAGATACTGGAATTGACGATTACTGGAATTGACGGATACAAAATATGTGCACATGTAGATTAGGACTGGGGGGACGGCGAGACGTAACGCCCCTAGATCCTAGTTCATGGCTACGGATGATAGATGCTCCTAGACCCTAGATTCAGGGTCAGAATGATAGCATGGATCAGCACACGTGGCTCTAATTCAGTGGCTTTGGGGACAGCGAGACGTAACGCCCCAAGTACACTAGTTTAAGCGTATGGGGGGACGACGAGACGTAACGCCCATATGCTTCAGGTTTTCAGAGACATATTTTCAGAAACAGATTTCAGATCTATGATTTTCAAAGATATGACTTTCAGAAAAATACAGTTTTACGAAAGAGTCTTGAAAGAGCATTTTTATGAAAGACTTTCAGCAGAATAGTTTTAAGAAAGAATTTTCAGAAAAGTTTAACAGAAAGAGATTTATTTTCAGATAAGAAAGAGTTTTCAGAAAGAATCATTTTTCCAGAAATGTTTTCGATTTCAGAATAAAGGATGTTTTATCAAGTATTTCAGTTCCGTTTTAAATTATCCACTCACTAGATCGTTCAAACGATCTAACCCCCCATTCCCAGTGTTCTGTTTTACAGGTATACCTGGAGGACGAGCTCGAGAGGATGGATACTGATGGCAATCATTAGGGTGTTGAGTCCACCAGGTCAAGTCAGAGACAGGTTCAGTCAGAGTCTGAGTAAAGTCATGTATCAGACAATTGTATGGTCAAGATTGTGTGAAAAATATGTTAAAGTGTCCATGACAGAGTTATGTAGTGTATTGTTATTGAGTTCACAGTTATGAGTATTTGAGATGCATCTTATGTTGTTGAGTTGGGCAATGGTCCCATGTATAAGTTTATATTTGAGATGAGTTTAGTAGTGTTGATCATAGTCAGAAAGTCAGAGGCTCAGGGGGATAAGTCGGCCTATTCCCTGCCGGTGGCATCTCCAAAAAGGGGATGTTACATGACTATATGGAGTAGAACATAAAATACATTTCGTGGGATGTTACAGGGTTGTACGGAGTAGAACATAAAAATACATTTCGTATTGGAACTGTAATTGATTTATCAAATATTCAAAAGGTAATCCACGAGCACATACACACTTGAACATGATTTATATTATAGATCATGCCATCTTAGACATATTGATCGTCGGAATTACCGGGGTATTAGACGTATGGAGATATATAATTAAGCTGTAAATGGAGATATATAATTAAGTTGTAATCGTGCTAAAAAAATTAAAAAAAAAAAGATTTTTTGTATTGCAAAAAAAAAAAAGAATTTTTGTGAGTGTTTATAGATTTTTTTAAAATTTATAATTTTTTTTTTTTTTGTAGTACTCCATCCATAAAAGAACATTTGAGAAAAGATTATTGTAAAAAATAAATTAAAAATTAAAAAAGAGAGTTCAATAAAATACATATAAAAAAATTACATGAGTGCAAAGGACAACAAAATTGCTCATATACACATAAAAAAGGGTATTAGCCGCTGAAATTCCAGAACTGCGTAGCGATATTGGAAGTCATATCCGCATGAGCCTTGATTGTGCATGGAGTTGGCTGAACCATCGCCGTAGAAACAGAAGCTTGTGCCAGCTTTTTCTCAGAAATTTTGCAATAATTATCCAATCCTTCAGCCTTCTGAATGTGATCACTTACTCCATCTCTCTTTAGGGTTTCGGCTGAAAGAATCGGCTTCGAGCCGGCGGTGTCTCCGTTGATGGATGCCGGACGGGGATAAAAGAAATCAGTAGGGAAGAAATAATACTGAAGGCCAGCCATCAAACGATCAAAATGAAAAACCTGAGATGTATTTTTTTCGGACAAAAGCTGTGTGTTTTGTTTTATGTATTTAAGTGGTGTTGACTTCTTCTTGTTGATGTTCTTTATTTATAAGCCGAATAAATATTTCTAGAACACAATAAATGACTTGGACTGCAAGGTCATTGTCGCCCTTGCGCGTACGTAAAGAAATGTGATTTGCATTTTGATTTTATTTCATTATTGTTAAATGACTGATTATTAAATCCATTGTCTTTGACTGGTCTTACTATCTAGAAGAATAGAAGGTTCTGTTATTATAATGTTAATTGAAGCTCGTGTGAAGCCCGCCTTTATTGCATAAATAATTAAGCTTCCCGCATACCAATATCACACCTTTTTTGTGTGGTTATTATTTTAGTTTGATGCAACCCAACTCAAATTAAAATCTAAAATAGTTTTAAAATTTCTGCTAAAATAATATAGTCTTATAAATAATTTAATAAAGAAGGAAAATACTAAAATTGGAAACAAAGCGTTTAAGTATTTGGTAATTGGCTCCAGGCCTTAAATTAATGAATAGAATTACAAGAATTTCTCTATAGCATAGGACTCGTATTTTACATGAATTGAGTATTTTTTTTTGGCCTTAATCATATAATGTGTCGATTTTATAGTTATCAATAAATTATTAAAATTATTTTCATTGATATACACTCTTAATTTATCAAGGTTGGCAATACTTGCGAATTATTTTCTTGATATATTAATTTTTGAGTTTTTTTGTCACCTCCCTGTATTTTTGAGTATGTGATGGGCAGAAGACGACTTAACCATCACCCGAACCCCTAATATACACTGTTATCTGTACTAAAATGACTGACTCACAACACGCATTCATATGCATATATACATCATAAACCTAAAAAATTTTCTATTCCATATCAAAAAACTATACACACATAAAAATAACTGACATAATATTCGATATATATACATGGCCTTATAGCCCATCTTGACATTATGTGGGACCAACGACAGGGCCCGACTCTGAACTGACATCCGAGGTGTGTAATGACTGCTGATTGGTCTCGTCTCCTCCAAGCAATGCCTGAACATGTGGCCTGCAAAACAACTGGAAAGTGTGGTGGGTCGGGTCTTTTGAAAGACCTGGTGAGTGAATAGTAGAGGGCCAATAAAATAATTTGAAGTGAAATACATTATTAAACTGAAACATAGTATAAGAGAGTGTTAAAGTATTGAATCACAACAACATAAATAATAAGTTGGTAATCCAATGAGGTAACTAAAATCTAGATACATGACATAAAGATTTGGAACTTAATCTAACTGATAACTGGGTACATGATTGAACATATCTTTACTATTCTGAGTTGTTGCTCTGAACCTGACCTGGAGCTATCATAGATTAAATAATATGCTTTATGTCATGGCTTAAATGTTGTATGGTGACTTGAGTATGCATGAACTATATTGAGCTGTTACTATTGACATCATAATCTGCTAACATGGGCTGAACCAACGTGATCTGATGTGAAACTATATGAACTGAACCTGATTCTGAAATCTACATGACTTGTACTGGATCTATCTAAACTGAAAACTGCCTACTGAACATGACTTAATCCTAACTGATTTCTTCCGGAATCACTTGAACTGAAAGTGCGTGTGCTAAATCCGTAAATTAAATTGAACCTACATGATTAGGCGCTGAACACGTAAACTGAATATGTTTGAGCTAAACCTGAATGCTAAGCTGACATATATGAACTAAACATGAACTGCATAAACCACAAATGCCTATCTGATTTGTAAATATGTGAGCTGAATCTGAATACTAACTAACATCTATGCATTATTCCTGATTACCTAACTAAGGGTGCATGAGTTAACTTGAATATCTAACTTGAACATACATGTCCTGAATGTCTAAGCTGGAAAGCTGGATAGGCATGAACTGCGCCTAACTACTTGAACTGGAATGCAGGTCTAACTACTTGAACTGGGAAGGGATGAACCCAAAAACTGAACCAGACATGTATCTGTTAGTCTCTAAGACATGCTTCCAAGATCCTAAACATGATTTATTGTGTGAAATTAACCAAGTAAAGTTGCGGAATTACTTACATTGGTTTGGAGAGAATTTCAAAAATTCCTTTGTAGGATGAAGCTCCAAGCTTGTTGATTTTTTGTAAAATCCTTGGGTGAGTTTCCCTAACACCTCATAAGACTCTCCAAGTGCTACCTTGTAAGAAATTTTTGAAGCAAAAATTTTATTCCCATGAGAGGAAGAATCGGCAATTAGAGAGAATAGAGAGAGATGAGTGAATAGTTCCAAACTTGGTTGTTGTGTGATTAAATGAATTCAATTAATTAAAGCCCAACTACTTCCATCAAATGTCTAAAGTTGATGTAAGTCAAGTGGTCCCACCACTTTTAATTTCCAAATTTAAGTTGGCTTCTCCAACACACAACTTAGCTTGGGCCCGGATTCGTTTAATTCCCAATTAAATGAATTTGTCGTCGCGCTATAATTAAATCCAATTTAATTAAATAATTATGCCTAGCAAATTTATTACGATAGTCGCTTACGAATTAATTCTAAATTAATTCGTTCGCTCGAATTAAAATCCAATTTCAATTAATATATCCGATATATTATTTTAGCCCAAATTAATAAATTAAATAGAAAAATCCAATTTAACTATTAAATGTATTTTATCGATTAATTCCAAATTAATCGCATTCCCACTTCTATACGAATTTAATCCAAGATTAATTTTTGCCGCAACTAATCACAGATTATTTTTATATGAGTCAAATGTCATTGGTGAATCTTTGGGAAGCGACCCAAGAGATTCCTGGATATGTTGGCAGTAAATACGGTTTTCGGACTATCCGACATGTGCGTACCCCGTACCACGTTCTCACCAATTTACAAGACATGGTTGGCTTCTTGCAAAGCACCGTGCCTACCCAATTCTCCAGAAATATTCACCGAGGAATATAATATGTATCAGGCGTAGTAATACAATGTAATGCGTAATATGATCCAGTATTTGATGTCACATGCTAGGCCTAGGGATGGCTCTGTGTCTGCCCCGTACAAAGTATATATCGGATCCCGAGTAACTAGTCTTTGTAATCGGAAAGTCATGACCTAGTTATACTTTCCCGATAACTGCAGCTTTTAAGAGTACTAGTTTCGTATCCTGTGTGACCATCATCTTCATATGACTGAAGTGATACTCCCATCTTGACATCACATCCAATACATTACGATTCTCAGTAAACCCAATAGATGCGTACACAAAACCTGTTAAAGCTCCAGACGACCAATATCAAAGTAAACTGATTGTCGCAAATAATAGCGATGTAAGTCTCAGGTTAAAGATCACATACACCTACCTTGATTCGGATTCCCATAGACACATTGTCATAATACCAATGGGATTCCGAGTGGGTCTATCCATAGCGAGATTAATCATGGTCCAACGACTAACAGAACCTCTTATTACACTTGCATAAATATCCAATACCTAAATATATGAGAACTATGATGTTAAGCTTTCATAACGCGCACAAGTGTAATACTAGTCTATTCCGCATTATCGATGTCCAGTCTCGATAATACTATAACTAGGGATATTTAATGATTAAACTGTTCATGGATTAATATTGTCTCATATCTTATTAATCCGATTTAGCCATATAGACTTTTATCATTATATATATCCAAGTAATTCAATTACAATAATGATAAAATATCAATTTCCTTTTGTCACATTGTTAATTTGTACAAAAACACAATGTCTTTTACAAATAGTGATGCTATGGGTCATAATTATCCAACAATCTCCCACTTGGCCTATAGTCAATCACTCAAGTATCTAACACCTGAACTATGTACTTGTCGCTCAAACTTTTACTAAGATATAGCTTTTGTAAGCGGATATATAATGTTATCATATGATGCGATCTTCTCGATCTTCACATCGCCACGATGTATGATCTCACGAATCAGATGAAATCGTCGAAGTACATGCTTGGATCGTTGATGAGACCGTGGTTCCTTAGCCTGTGCGATAGCCCCATTATTGTCACAATACAAAGGTACGGGCTCAGCTGCTAACGGAACTACTCCTAATCCAATTAGGAATTTACGGATCCAAACTGCTTCTTTTACTGCCTCAGCTGTAGTAATATATTCCGCTTATGTTGTTGAATCGAAAACAGTCTCTTGCTTGGAAGATTTCCAGCTCATTGCTCCGTTGTTCAAACAAAATATATACCCTGATTGTGACTTACAGTCGTCTTTATCGGTTTGGAAACTTGCATCGGCGAAGCCAGTCACCTCAAGTTCTCCTTCCCCATAGACTAAGAAAGCATCCTTAGTTCGTCTAAGATACTTAAGGATGTTCTTTACAGCAATCCAGTGACCATTACCTGGATTGGCTTGATAGTGACTGCACATGCTCAAAGCATATGAGACATCAGGTCACGTACATATCATGGCGTACATGATCGATCCGAATGTTGAAGCATACGGTATCCGAATCATTGTATCTCTCTCATCTTGAATTTTAGGACACATATCCTTAGATATATAGATGCCATGTGATACCAAAAGTAGCCCCCCATGGACTGATCCATGTTGAATCTCTTCAACACTTTGTCAATGTACGAGCTCTGGGAGAGTCCCAGCAGCTTTCTAGATCTATCCCGGTATATTCTTATTCCTAAAATAAAGGATGCCTCTCCCAGGTCTTTCATGGAGAATTTTAATGAAAGCTAAGTTTTCACCGATTGTAGCATGAGAATGTCATTGCCAAGAAGCAATACATCATCAACGTATAGGACAATGAATGTTAGTGCGCTCCCACTAACCTTCTTATATACACAAGAGTCATCTTCGTTTTGAATGAAACCATATTCTTTTATGATCTCATCAAAACATTGGTTCCAAGAACGCGATGCTTGCTTTAATCCATAAATGGATCGGTTTAACTTGCAAACCTTGTTTGCTTGTTTTGGTATGACAAAACCATCAGGCTATTGCATATAAACATCTTCCAAAAGGTTTCCATTAAAGAAAGCGATTTTGACGGCCATCTTCCATATTTCATAATCGAAATATGCAACAATAGCAAGCATTATATGAATGGATTTAATCATGGCAACAGGTGAAAAAGTTTCATCGTAATCGATACCATGTCATTGACGATACCCTTTAGCTACAAGCCTAGCTTTGTACGTTTGTATGTTGCCTTCCATGTATGTCTTCCTTTTAAAGACCCATTTACAACCAATAAGCTTAATGCCTTCCGGTGCATCAACCAGTGTCCAAACTTGGTTAGTATACATGGAATCCATTCGGACTTCATGGCTCATTGCCATAAAACGGAGTCGATACCTTGTATCGCTTCCTCATACGTAGTCGGTCCATCTTCCTCAATAAGATTAATGTCTACAGGAAGTGAGATTAGAAACTCATACCTCTCAGGTTGTTTTCTAACTCTCTCTGACTTATACGGTTCTTGTGTAGTAGAAGATTATGGAAAAGTCTCATCCATGATGGACTATTGGTGTTGCGTGAGGGGGTCGGTGCCAGGAACAGTATCACTCCAATTTTTATCGAGTTCTACTTTCCTCCCACTTATCACTGCATTTATGAATTCCTTTTCTAGGAAAACTGCATGAAGAGCAATAAATATTTTATTCTCTTGTGGGTTTTAGAAATAATATCCTTTCGTTTCCTTAGGATACCCTACAAATAGGCACTTATCCGATTTGGGTTCTAGTTTGGTACCATCCAAACGTTTAACATATGCCCAGCATCCTCAAATCTTCAGGAATGAGAAACCCGATTTCTTTCATGTCCATATTTCATATGGAGTCTGTCCAACAGACTTTGACGAAACCTTATTCAAAATAAGTATTGCACTATTTAATGCGTATCCCCATACGGAAATCAGTAGCTCTGTGCAACTCATCATTGACCTTACCATGTCCAATAAAGTTCGGTTTCTCCGTTCGGACACACCGTTCAATTGAGGTGTTCCAGGAGGAGTCCATTATGAAAGAATACCATATTCTTTCAAGTAATCTTAAAACTCATTGCTTAAGTATTCTCCACCACGGTCCGACCGCAATGTTTTAATACTTTTGCCAGTCTGTTTTTCTATTTCGTGTCGAAACACTTTGAATTTCTCAAAAGTTTCCGACTTGTATTTCATAAGATACATATAACCATAATACGATACATCATCCGTAAAGGTTACGAAGTATTCGTATCCACCTCTAGCCAGACTAGACATGGACCCACATACGTCACTATGAACGAGGGCTAACAGCTCGGTGGCACGTACACCTTTACCACTAAAATGTGTTTTAGGCATTTTGCCTAACAAACAAGATTCACAAACATCATATGAATTAGGATCAAATCCGTTCAAGTATCCATTCTTCGAAAGAGTGGATATACGAGTCTTGTTAATGTGTCCCAGACGACAATGTCACAAATAAGTCTCATCTGTTTTACTCAATTGGAGCCTTTTGTTGTCATGTTATATGTTTCAGATTCGTTTATATTCAAAATATAAAGACCATTATTCACATCTGCTGTACATATCAAAATATCATCTTTATATACAAAACACACAGTGTACCTGAATACAACGGTATACCCACATCGGGTTAAACTAGATACAGAGATGATGTTCCTAGTCAAATTAGGTACAAAATAACAGTCACCTAATGTAAGTACATGCCCCGAGGGCAGATTCAAAACATAGGTGCCAATGGCCAAAACAGCGACTCTCGTCCCATTTCCGACTCGTAGGTCGATCTCACCTGAAGCCAGTCTCCTGCTAATCTGCAGATCATGCACATCAGTACATATGTGAGTACCACATCCAGTATCAAAAATCTAATTTTCAAAACCAGTAGTGGACATGTTTATTTCAATAACAAACATACCTGAAGTCGGAGCCTTGCCCGCCATCGCTTCCTCCAAGTTCGCCTTGTACTTACGGCAGTCACGTTTCCAGTGACCCCATTTTCCACAGTGTAGGAAGACGTCTTGGGATATGTCCTTTGTCTTCCCAGAAGACTATGACGATTGAGCCTTGCCCTTTTTCTTTTTCTTCTTCACACCCCCAGAAGCCTTCGGTCAAGCCTTGGCCTTCTTGGATGTTGAAGTAAGATGCGCCTCGTGCTTGTTGCGTTTCAGAAGCTCTGGCTCTGCCTCTTTCAACATAGCCATTAACTCTCCAAGAGTTTTCTATTGGTTCATCATATTATAGTTCATGATGAACCCACCCCATCAGTCGGGCAGAGACTGTAAGATCAAATCTATGGAAGTCTCGACCTCGAAGGTAATGCCCAGCTGACCCAGTTGTTCGATGTCAGCAATCATCTGCGACACGTAGTGTTCGACAGATGTACCCTTTGACATACGTGAGTGAAAGAGTTTCTTCTTCTGCAACTCATACTTCTGAGATCTAAGATTAGATCTATGAAGATCCTTCAACTTCAACATTATATTATAATGATCCAATCCATTGTTCTGACGATGAAATTGAAGAGTCATTGCAGCAAGCATAACAGATTGAGTAGTAAAGTTATCATCTCGATGAGTCATCCAAAGCTCATGATCAACTGGCCGCTCAAGTCCGGGCTCAGGCCCGAGAGGTCTCTCTATAACATAGAGCAACTTCTCAGCTCCCAGGACTATCCTGAGGTTCATTTCCCAGTCTAGAAAATTTACGCTGTTAAAGATATTCTCGCCCATGATTATATCCATACCGCTAATCTTTCCAGCCATCTTGATTGCTATAGTCCAATTATCCAATCAAGTGTTTTGGGTACACTCAAATGCAATGGTTACTATAGTCCAACTATATAACCAACTACAAATGGAGTAGTTTTGAGTACAGTCTAATTGTTCAAAGAAAGCAATAAAATAATATTAGTCCAACTAATATAAACAATAACGAGAAGTAATAATAAAAGAACGTGCATTTTAGCGAGTATTAAATGAAATTGTAAATTTAATATTAGCCTCCCACTATTTTTCGGCGAGCCTCTAACCCTCTGTTGAGTACTCGAGAAACCTAGTTTCCTAGTGGGCTAGGATCCCATTAAATAATACACAACTTTGACTTTGGCCAAAAAGCTGTATAAAATTTAACTAGGTAGATCTCTAAGATCAATTGGATCCCATTCAATTCCTAGATCCGGTAGGTGGACATCCAAGTCCGAAACATTTATCCAATATATTTCCTAACTTGTTTCCTCTGAATCAACTAAGCCTTGGCTTTGGCTCAACAAGCTTAATGATTCCAGTTAAGCGCGACCCAATAACAGTGGGAAAACTTCGTAATCCACGTCGATGAACATAAGTGACCTTGACTTTGGCCAACAAGTCACAACTGCCCAAGACATGCGATATTAACAAAGCTTTCATGGTTCAAAAACATCCCCGATAGACAATGATCTTGACTTTGGCCAACAAATCAAAGCCAATCTTGGATCTTGAGAGATAACCACTCAATGGAAGGAAACACTTAATATTAAAAGTGAGGGTGTTTTCGTAAATTTTCAACCAATTTATTATCTTTTATTAGGTCTCATCATACACCCTTAAACATGCATTCTAAAACCATAATAAGGCGCAATAAATTAATAATGATATGCAGATAGATATATACAATTTGTTCCTAGAATAAATCTCTCGCTCTCCTCTCTCCCGCTAGAACTTTACATTCTTCTATACCCAATTACATAACACTATAAGAAACCACATTTTCATTGAGGGAAATTGGTGACAAGAGAAATACAATGAGAATGAGAGGTGATAGGCTGGACACGCAGGTCCAATTTCAAATAAATATCATATTTACAATAATTTCCAAAATTGCCCCCACCCATCTAATATCCATCCGATATACATTATTCAACAAATACATCCAAGTATTCACACATAGCATGTTGTTAATCAATCTAATCCAATTAATTAATTCTTCAATTAATGACCATCCAATGTTCATTCAACGATTTGATTTGCACAAGTCCAACTCGTTTAAGAATAAATACTCAAAGTAAGTATTCTTGAATTATATCAAACTACAATATTAAATCCAATTTTAATTGTATTCAGTACTAATTCAAGTTTAATTCCAAATTAAACAATTACACTTATAATATTAATGCCTTTATAGACTTGGATTCCAAATCCAATCCAAATGGGTCTCAAATGCCCAATTAACATCCAATGCCAATTTTATTAGGTCCAATGGGCTTTTAATTAATTCTTTAGGCATGAGCTTTTGGCCATTATGGATCAAACCCATAATGCCTTGGCCCATTTAGGAATCACCCTATGCCAAAAATTAATTTTGACCCATTAGGCCCAATTAAATATTAAAGGCACAAAATCATATTTTGGACTTCTTATGGAAATGGTTTAGGCCCAATTGGATCCAACCCAATTGTCCACAACCATACTTGGCCCAACCAAGCCCATTAATCCAAATATAACCAAATTAGCTCAATTAGTATTTTAAGGACTAATTTCATTAATACAATATTCCAAATATCACATTATTCTAATTTTAAATGTAATTAACATAACTTATTAATTAATCTAATATTTCTAAAATATTAATTAATCTAATTAATCATGCTTAATCATTCCAATTTATGTCCAAACACAAATTGAAGCAAAATCAAGTCTCCAACAACATGCATTATTCACGGCAATTATAAGAATTTAATGTCTAATTTGATTACAATCCAATTAAATCAACATTCAACATTTATTTCATGCCATTAACACATCCAAGTGTCAAATTTTAAAAAATCACCATGAATATAACTAGGGTAATTTTCGGCCATGTGAGGAAAATTGGGGAAATTTGATCTAATCAATTTTTCAATAATCCAATGATGCACAACTCTAAGTTATCATCATCTAACATCAACCAAACACTCAATTTTGAATTTTCATGCTCCAAGCAACAAATCCCTAAATTAAAGTTTATAAACCCTATAATTCAAAATCAAGTTTAGAAGGCTCTGATACCATTATTAGTCTCTAAGACATGCTTCCAAGATCCTAAACATGATTTATTGTATGAAATTAACCAAGTAAAGTTGCGGAATTACTTACATTGGTTTGGAGAGAATTTCAAAAATTCCTTTGTATGATGAAGCTCAAAGCTTGTTGATTTTTTGTAAAACCCTAGAGTGAGTTTCCCTAACACCTCATAAAACTCTCCAAGTGCTAGCTTGTAAGAAATTTTTGAAGCAAAAATTTCATTCCCATGAGAGGAAGAATCGACAATTAGAGAGAAAAGAGAGAGATGAGTGAATAGTTCCAGACTTGGTTGTTGTGTGATTAAATGATTTCAATTAATTAAAGCCCAACTACTTCCATCAAATGTCTAAAGTTGATGTAAGTCAAGTGGTCCCACCACTTTTAATTTTCAAATTTAAGTTGGCTTCTCCAACACACAACTTAGCTTGGGCCCGGGTTCGTTTAATTCCAAATTAAATGAATTTGTCATCGCGCTATAATTATATCAAATTTAATTAAATAATTTTGCCTAGCCAAATTATTACGATAGTCGCTTACGAATTAATTCTAAATTAATTCGTTCGCTAGAATTAAAATCCAATTTTAATTTCGTATTGAAATCCAATTTTAATTAATATATCTGATATATTATTTTAGCCCAAATTAATAAATTAAATAGAAAAATCCAATTTAACTATTAAATTTATTTTATCGATTAAATCCAAATTAATCGCATTCTCTCTTCTATACGAATTTAATCATAAATTAATTCTTGCCGCAACTAATCCTAGATTAATTCTATATGAGTCAAATGTTATTGGTGAATCTTTGGGAAGCGACCCAAGAGATTCCTGGATATGTTGGCAATACATTGATTGTCGGACTATCCGATATGTGCGTACCCCGTACCACGTTCTCACCGATTTACAAGACATGGTTGGCTTCTAACAAAGCACCGTGCCTACCCAATTCTCCAGAAATATTCGCCGAGGAATATAATCTGTATCAGGCATAGTAATACAAGGTAATGCGTAATACGATCCAGTATCTCATGTCACTGACCGGTGCTTACACATGCGTATAACGCAAGCGCACGTATCGTTCAAGTAGATAAAAAAGTATCGATCCCACGAGGACTTAATACCTAATCTATTAATTTTATGAGGTCAAATGATTACTAGTATCTAACAGGTTGATTGATTGATTTGAAATGATGAAGGTTTTGAATTTAAAAACAAGTAAATAAAATTGCTCGAATGTAGGTTTAAAAAAATTCAATATTAAAAACTATATAGGGTTGTGATTTCTTCCAATATCATTTTAAAGATGAAGTGGTTATTTTATGTTTGTGTAATAAATCGGTTTACCAACCTGGAACACTAAATTATGCAAAAGCCTCTGTCGATGGTCAAACACAAATACTCAGTTTAACCCAATTGAACCATATGTCTATGTCAACCAAATTATCTGGATTCATTAAGTTTAAGTTCCAATTATGGCTACCCCGCCTGACAGGTATATGTCTATCCTGTAAGGAAATCTATTAAAGGGTTATCTATCCTCAAGGGAGATCGTGGGCTATTAAGTCTAAGGCTGAAACCTAAAATTCATTTGTCAAGTTTATTTTAGATTTACCACATCAATCTTATTAGTGGCCAATTAACAAGACGCATTAAGCTTAAGACTTAATAAATAAACCTTTAAATTACCCAAACTATAATTTAACTCCTTATAAATCGGTGATATTGGATTTCATCACAACCCCAGATAATTGGCTTAGTTACGACACATATTTACGGGTAGTAAAAAAAAAACTTAAATAAAATAAAAGACATAAAGTAAAATACTGAAAATTAAATACTGAAAATTAAATGCTGAAAAATAAATGCTGAAAGTAAATGCTGAAATTAAATACTGAAAATTAAATACTGAAAAGTAAATGCTGAAAGTAAATTACTGAAAAGTAAATTGCTGAAAAGTAAATTGCTGAAAGTAAATAAAGTAAAATTACAATAAAAGAAAATGCTGAGATAAAAAGATCCACTTTTATTACTTCTATTTTAGATATCTCCCTTAATATAATATATTAACTTTGCATGATAATTACCAACCAGCCATATAGGCGGTATCCAGATTAAGTCAAATTAATAATTAATTACCAACCGATCAATCAGACGGTATCCAGTTTAGTCAGGTTAAAACCAATTTAAATAATTACCAACCGACCAATATGGTGGTATCCTCGTTAAGTCAGGTTTTAACTAGTTTATATATTATAATTAAGGGGGATTAATCTAAATATTAGTAATAAAAGTTTTACCTTTTACCCCAGCAAAGGGAGTTACCTCCTCATTACTGAAAAGTAAAAACTGAAAATTAAAGAAAGAAAAGTATTGTGCGTAAAAGTAAATTGCGGAAAGTAAAAACTGAAAAGTAAAGAAAAGAAAGTGCGAAAGCGGAAATTAATTACTGAAAGCTGTAAATAAACAAACAAGATACAATCTTCTTAGTATTCTTAAGGAATTTCTTAGAAGAAAGTATGAATTTACAAATGAAATGACTTGGTATTTATAGGCAAAATTTTACCTCCATCAAATCATCCACCAAATCAATTATTAATTACTCCACTAATTGCTCCACCAAATCCATTATTAATTGCTCCACTAATTGCTTATCATGTTTGGTGGTTTGATAATTTTTATTATTTATTTATTAATTTATTTTTTGCTTTGAAAATGATTGAAAATGACTTTAATAATTACACAAAACACACTTCTGGATGGTTCATCAATTTCGGGCATGAAATATTCAGAATTCGAAATTATTTTGTTTTTCACAGTTGTAGATCTTTGATTCTTCTTTAATCTGGAACTTGAATCAGCTCAATCCGATATCGGAGTAAAACGTTATGCCCAAAATACGACAGATGCGCAAAATTGGAATTTCCAAAACTGCACTTCGTTAAAACGCCCTTTCAAGTTTCCAATCTCCAAAATTAATGTCAAGTCCAATTTTTGCCCTTATTTGACCCACATTTCGTCCTAAATGATTTCATTGTGTCCCAATATTATTTTATCTGCAAAATAAACTAAAACACATCAAAACGTTCATCAAACCCGAGAAACTAAACAAAATATTAAGTAAAATGGGCGGTAAATATTGATATATTTTCCGCTCATCAGTCACATGCTAGGCCTAGCGCTGGCTCTGTGTCTGCTCCGTACGAAGCATATATCGGATCCCGAGTAACTAGTCTCTGTAATTTGAAAGTCATGACCTAGTCATACTTACCCGATAGCTGCAGCTTTTAAGAGTACTAGTTCCGTATCCTGTGTGACCATCATCTCCATATGACTGAAGTGATACTCCCATCTTGACATCTCATCCAATACACTACGATTCTCAGTAAACCCAATAGAGGTACACAGAACCTGTTAAAGCTCCAGACGACCAATATCAAAGTAAACTGATTGTCGCAAGTAATAGCGATGTAAGTCTCAGGTTAAAGATCACATACACCTACCCTGATTCGGATTCCCATAGACACATAGTCATACTACCAATGAGATTCTGAGGGGGTCTATCTAGAGCGAAACTGTTCCCGGTCCAACAGCTAATAGAACCTCTTATTACACTTACATAAGTATCCAATACCTAAATATATGAGAACTATACTGTTAAGCTTCCATAACGCGCACAAGTGTAATACTAGTCTATTCTGCATTATGATATCCATTCTCGATAATACTACGACTATGGATATTTAATGATTAAACCGTTCGTGGATTAATATTGTCTCATATCTTATTAATCCGATTTAACCATATGGACTTTTATCATTATATATATCCAAGTAATACAATTACAATAATGATAAAATAGCAATTTCCTTTTGTCACATAGTTAATTTGTATAAAAGTACAATATCTTTTACAAATAGTGATGTTATGGGTCATAATTGTCCAACGGTATGGTCTGATCTGATTATCTGGCCTGGAATGCATGATCTAATCTAAATATCTAATTGAATGCATAAGTTACACTTTACTATCTGAACTACAGATGCATGAGCTAATATGATGGCTGCATAAATTGAAAACTACATGTGGTCAATGATCATGAACTAATACATGTTATAACCAACCACCCATACCCGTGGCAAAAGCCATCCCAAACCTGTGGTGGCTTGGTTCTAATATAACTCGTGCATGAATAATGAAATCTAGGATTGACTATATGAACCGCAACCTACGAACCTGAAACAATCATAAGCTAAAATGCTATATGCTGACCTGAGTCTGAATGACCTAAATCAACAGTCTACATGAGCTAGACATGACTATCGGAAATCATGACATGCATAGCTGAAGTTGTAACGTAACATGACATAGAAGCATTACTTTTAAGAATGTAATTAATTATGAAAGCATGAAATTCATATCTGAATATCGATATTAAAATCAATAGTGTTGTAAAAACTGCTTCTGAACTCATAGAATATAAACTTGGTTCAATCTCGAAAATCTATATGGAAATCTTGATGTGAAAATCTGAAATCTCAAGTAACTGGAAGATCTGTAAAAAGCCTCAACTTATAAAATATAAATTGGGTTCATTCTAAAAAATCTCTGTAGAAATCATGGTTGAAAATATGAAATGTCAAGTAATTGTAGAATCTATAGAAAACCTGACAAATGGAGGCGTTACGTATCGCCGTCGCCCCATACACCTAAACTAGTGTCTTGGGGCGTTACGTATCATCGTCCCCCGAGTCACTGAACTAGAGTCAGGAGCGCTAATCAATACTGTCATCCTGGCCCTGAAACTAGGATATAGGGGAGTTATGTATCGTTGTCCCTCTAATCTTGAAACTACATGTGCACATGGCTGTTGTATCTGGTAGAAAACCTGACGTATAGAGACGTTACGTATCACCGTCCCCCCATATGCCTAAACTAGTGCCTTGGGGCGTTACATATCGTCGTTCCCCAAGTCACTGAACTAGAGTTAGGAGCGATAATCAATGCTGTCATCCTGAACTTGAAACTAAGATCTAGGGTAGTTACGTATCGTCGTCCCCCTAGTCCTGAAACTACATGTGCACACGTCTGCTGTATCCGTCAATTCCATAATCTGTCAATTCCAAAAGTCTTTGAGATTGGGTTTTTCCCCCAATCTATAAAAAAAATCAGAAAATAACTCATTTTAAAATATCAAAAGCATAATAACATGTCATAATCTTGAAAACTGAAAAATGAGTTTTGAAAATGGACATGTATGATTCATGACTAACTTGAGACTGATAGGTCTAATTTGAAAACACAACTGGCGAAGATGCTGAATTCTTGAACTGCAAGTCTATGAATGCACTGTGAATTATGAAGAACTAAAACTGATGCATGTTATGACATGAGACATATATGTGAAAGACATGGCATAACTAAACTTAAAAACTAATAACTGAATATCTAAGCTGTGATACATAGAATGACATATGAACTGAAGACTGGTATGTCTACATATCCTGAATACATAAAACAAATATAAAAAATGAAGTTATAAATTAAAGGCATGGACGATATCAAATGACTTAAACTGAATTAACATATCTGAAGGCATAAGAGAAATTATAAACTAAGTATAAGAAACTGATTGCACAAGTTTAGAGATAACATAAAACAGAGAAGAAAAAAAAGGATAGCATCCACTCACAGACTAATGTTGTTTCACTGGCGTGCCTGAATAAAGCCGTAGAATCTGTGAGGTGACTATTGAACCTGTGTTCAAGTATGGTTAGCATACCTGAGCTAAAGAAACTAAATTTGGTTTGTGGATGCATGAACATGCTATTTAACTTAGCTAATGTTTATAGACATGCTGATGAGGCATTTTGACGTAGCTGATATAGCCACTTGAAATGCCCAATACTAGCTATCTACAAAATGGCCAACTTGGCCTTATCATTTAGTCAACTATTTGGTCTAATGCCCAACTTGGCCTTATCATTTAGTCAACTGTTTGGTCTAAATACCTATCAACAAACCTACATATCCATTATCTTCATCACTTGCATACACATCCAAGAATCTTATGTAGCTAAGACTAAATCATACACACTCAAGTATTTATTATCATTACAAGTCATTATAATATATTCATCAACTTGCCAACATCACACTTTAAGCAAACTACTCACCAAGTTTAGCCAACATAAACCCCAACATCACACTCACTTGCACTATTTAAGTTTTCAATTTAAATTTAAATGCCACTCAAACCATAATACTTAGTCATAAGTTATTATCCTTAAAAAAATTTAAACATAAAAACAATTTCCCATTTTTTACCCAAGATTTGGCCATAAGGAAAATAAACTAATTTATGAAACTTTCATCACCATTTCAACATGTCTTATGCTATAACATTTCCTACGTCATGAATGGTCTTCAAACATACAAAACATAAATGCCTCACAACAACACCCTACAATCGGCCAAGACAGAATTCAAAATCTTAAAATTCTCATAACCAAATAATATAGACTCAAGCTAAAACATCGCTAGATACATGAACCAATATCTATCATCATCATTATCACAAGATCAACTTTCCAACACATGAACACCATTTAGCCAAGACACTAGTTTTACCACTTTTGAACTTTTGTTTATATAATCAATACAACTCATACTAATACATCATATTTAATCATAAAAAATCCTCTATAATCATCAAAGTAATAAAGTATCATCCCCCACACATATAATGAATTTTGACAAAAGGGGTTTAAAGGCAACTTAGATTTTCTCATCTCAACCTCAAGCAACGCACGCATAATATATGGTTAACCATGTATCATCATTCTTCATCAAAAGAACAAAACAAAGTCCCAAGAAATCCCCTTAATATTCGGCTATAGACATATATATGCACCTTTGAAGTTTCCAACACTAATCAAATTAATCTCACACCAAAACATCATTCCAAGCATGCAACATCATCAACTATCATCAAAGAAATAAAAACATCACCCCCTAATGAAATGGAGAATTCGACCAGCTCTTTACTCTTGGGGAAAAATTGGGCATTTACAAAAAAAAAAGCTCAATCCATGCTCAATGCTATCATGAAATGCTTAAATAAATATGCTAGGAATACTTTTAAAGCTAAAATGCAAAAATAAATTTATAGGGCTCTTCTAGTTCGAATTTAGGGGAAGAAGATTCATGCCATAAACTGAAGATTGGAGGATGGAAGAAGAAAAAAAAGCTTACTTGCATGGAATGTGACTTGGAAATCATCACCATTTACTCCAAAATGGCGTAGAGATGAAGAAATAAAATTGAGAGCTTTCATGTTGCTCCTTTCATGTTTTTTGCTTCATCCTTTGAAGGGATGAATGAATAGTAAGAGTATTTATACTTGGGGTTGATTTTTGTTGAGAAAGAAATGGTTCAAATGATGCCAAGTGGAAAAATCATTAGACAGCCACGGAAGTTACTATAGCATTCAAGGAAATGGTACTTTTTGACTTGGTTCTGGTCTGAGTTTGGAATAATATTCACACGAAAATTATGGGTCTCGGTCTTAACTTTTCGATGATATAAAATTCATAAACATCCGAGATCGGATGAAAAATTTAGGGTTAAAATATAAAAGAACTACATGTTGACTCAGATGAATAGTAAATGTGCTAAAATTGAAAATTTGTCCGGGTCCTCCGGACGAGATTCCTAAGGTGTGAAACCTATTTTTATATTATTTTATGAATTCTAGTATGTCATGCATGATGATTCACTATATCGGGTATGACCGGACTGATCGAGGCGCTACATTTTTCGTATTGAATATTTTGTTTTCTTATATTCATAAACATGTCATAAATATGATACAGATTGACACTTAAAGCACCAACCTGGTTGCCAACCGTCGTCTCGAGCATTAATTTCCAAAGACTTGTGTGGCTAACTAATCTTGTTACCAACCTACAAAACTAGGAAACTGTTGTGGTGTGATTTATAAAACTCAGCAAGTAACCACACTCATAACATAAAAGACAAGAATAGATCTTGATAATAGTTATATATACATAAAATTATATCTTTATATAAGTTTGTCAGAAAGTCTCTAAAATATTATAATGAAATATGTGGAAATCTATAACTGTATAGTCATTGGAAAATAACTCGAACAAATAACTTTGAACTTCAAAGAATCATTATTCTTGAACTTATACTGAAAGTCTTTCAAATTTCATACTATTCCTTACATTCTTATTATACAAAATCTTCTTCAAATACTTATATACTAGAATACAAAATCGGAACTTTAAACAAAACCGTAAGCGGGATTGGTAATATCCAAATTATTTGAACTTTGAAATTCAAACTCTTTTATCATGTATTAGAAATTTAATACTCATAATACATCATAACATAATGTTATAAAATAACACACAAGCTCAATTCCACAAATTATATGTTTTCGAAAAATCCTCTTAAAAGTTTTTGAAAACATTTCGAAAGGATCTTGAACCATCAAAATCATTCCAGAAGCATTCAACCATTTAAAACATACCATAATTTACCTATATATATATCACTCAGTTAACTTAAATATCAACCTACACAATTTTGAGGTTTACTGAGAAACTTCTACGTCATCTCGAATCGATTCCGAACATTGCCATTCATACATAATAAACACATATCTATCATCAAATTATAATTTCATAACACACATTTGCTACTGGGAGCATCCAAACAATTATGTAAAGTTTCCGAAACAAGCCAAAAATTGAAATTTTGATTTGGGGGTTCTTACCGAGTTTCGAGGCCATCAATACGATCCTTGGGACTCCACTAACACGTAGGAACCAATGGATTTAGAAATGGATCATCTGAACTCTGAAACCCAAAATTCAAGAATCTTTCTTCCCTCATAACGAAAAATCCGAGCAACCAATCAACAAACCGGGCCCATAGGCTAATAGTACTCATAGAGGCTTTAATTTTATAAGTGGTTCGAACTGTGAAGTGGTTGAATGAAACTGGATTGAAAAACCATGGATGACTTTTTCTCCTCATTCTGTAACCATCCACGGCTCCCCTGGATGAATGGCAGCCACCTTCAGGTGGACGTGACCTGAATGACCGTGATGGGCTAGTTGCGCACTTGTGGAGGTGGCTGGACTGACTTTTTCCAGCCCCATCTCATTTCTCTCTCAAGAATGTAATGGGGTCGGTTGTGGGGTGAATGGAAACTTTGTTCTAGTTTGCAATTTCTGGAAATTTGGGGTTTATATAGGAATTTTCTGTAAATTATAAAACAGCCCCTGCTAAATTATAATTTGGTCTTTATTATTGGTTTCTTTCAGAATTATGCATTTTTTAGGCCCTCCTGATGAAATTTTCGAAAAATATTCAACACAAAAATTGTTCGTCTTCGAAAGATATTTCTAATAGATTAAAAATTAAGTAAATCAGAGTTTGTTTGCTATTTTTCTACCCAAAATATGAAAATTTTCTCATAATAAATATATCCAAAAATTCTCGTAATCGATCTTTTCGAGTTACACGATTTATAATGTAACGAAATCCCACTTTAAAATATTTCAACATATTTTTCAACACTCAAACTCGTATTCTCCAATATCATTTCATTCTGAAACCTCAACTTTGATCTGAGAAACTTCCAATTCAGGATATTACATTCTTCCATAGTCGGAACTCCGACAAACAAATCTCCCATAAGCCTCCATTGGTTTTCAGGATTTGTTTTGGTGTTTTGATAGTTCAATAAAGAAATCATATAGAACTTTATATTTAAATCTCAATGGAAGGATTTATGAAGATTGAGGAGGTTTCTAGGATATATTCTATGATTCTTCAATTGTAAAAGAATGTTATACTTTGTATTTACAAGTTAGGATTTTTCAAAACTTAATTTAGCCTTCAAATTAAAAACGCATTTTCAAGCAAAATACGCATTAGCGTTCGAAGTTTGAATCTATTTTAGAATGCACTTCGAACGTACATACATGTATAATGGGAGTTTGAACCTCATTTTGCACGTGCTCCGCACACCAGCTCTCTGGATTGAGAGTTTGAACCTCCTTTCACACGTGATTCACACACCAGCACTGGAGAAGATGTGTTTGAACATGCTTTCAAATATAAAATCCTATAACTATCTAAATATCTCTAAAAATATGCTGAAACCATTACAACTCAATCGGATAAGTTTCATCACAAAATTACAAACACTTAAAACCTAATATTTTGGATTAAAAATCACCCAAAAGATAAGATACGACCATTGTTCACTCACTTTCAAGCCATTGCAATGTGAACCATTGGAGAAAACTATGTTAAATATACCAAATATTTTTTCCTGTTTATTGAAAACATTCATATAAGTTACAAGAATACAAGAGGTTAACAAAATTTGTACATACATACACTAAAAAAATAATGAAAATCCTCTAAATTATGATTATTCATCTGGGAAAATTCAAAACTTGCTAGCAATATTGGAAGTCATATATCATATCCTCTTGAATCTTGATTGTTCATGTAGTGAGCTGAATGAGTGCCATAATAGTAACGGAAGCATGTGGGGGCTATTTTTTTCCTCATATCCTTTAAGCTTTTAAACTGAAAGAATCCGCGTAGAGCCAGTCCTCCATTGACGGATGTGGAACGAAGGTAAAAGATTTCATTAGGAAATAAATAATACTGAAGGCTAGCCATGAAATGATCAAAATGGAAAGCTAATGATCTTTTTTTGACATAAATTATTGAATAGTGATAGTAAAAGTAACAACTTGTTGATGATCATTTAAGCTGCCTCCAAAGCAATGGTGTGAAGGAGGATGACGTGAATCAAGACACATTTGGAGCACCAAGGGACATGACCAACAACAGGGTGGAATCATTAAAAATACTTGAAGAGCCAATCACAAGATAGAATGCCAAGAAGATCAGAGAAGTAGTGGCAGGACTAGCTTATAGTTTCATAGTTGATTGTAACAGAAAAGTCGGAAACACACTAGAGACCATGTGGACTTCAATGGAAAGGACCCAAAGCTATTTCAATTGGCCCAAAGCATATCAGAGTGATGCTCACAAGCCATTTTGAAGACAGACCTATTTGAAGAATTTGGCCTAACTTTTACCCTTTTGTAATTTGACCAAACCTTGTGTTATTTTATCATTTTGTTTGATATGTTGACTTTAGTTCTGATGTAATTAAGCTAGTCAACAAGGTCATTAGACTTAATTATGCTTAGAACCTTGTTTATTCAGTAAGCACGTCAATTAGTAGCTTGTATAAGTACCTCAATTATTGCTTAAGTAAGATTAGTTTTTAATCTTTGTTTTAGGTTACCTTAAGTGGGAAATGATCTTTGGAGACATGCTTGACTAAAAGCTAAGGGTAGTTTTTAGGCTTTTTATCAATTTCTTCCACTAAGAGCATTTTAGCCATTTCAAGCCTATTAGGGCTTATTTTTTTTAATATGTAAACTCTTTGTCTTCCTTAATGAAATACCCACGACGTTTTCAGAGAAAACTTGTTGTTTCAAGCTTTTAGCTATGGCTAAATTCATGGTAAGTGAGGGATTCCCCTTATTTTTGTGTGTCATTTATGTCCGGCCAGACATGAACTATGTATGGTCGGACGTTCTTTGTAAAGCAGAAAGATAAATAAGTACAAAATACAGATAATAGTAATAGTGCAGTAAGCAAAACAGTAAATAAATGACAATAAAATAAAGGCAACAATAAAGAAAGACAATAAAGTAAATAGGATATGGTACATGTCTCACCGGCTTGGCTTGGAATCATCTGAAAGAGTGTTCCAATTAACGTCGCTATATCCTTCAAAGACAGCGGAAAACCTCTAATAATGTAATTCTAGGTTCATGGTCATTTTCAGGTACCTTATAACCCTCTCAATAGCATATCAATGCTCATACCAGGTCTACTAATAAATCTACATAGTAATCTTACGACATATGCAATGTCAGGTCTAGTGTAACCAAAATATAATGTCAGTTACCAATGTTATTCGCATATTCAAATTGTGTAACATTGTCACCAATGTTCTTGAACAACTTTACACTAGAGCCATAAGGAGTACATGTAAATTTATTATTATATTTCATTTTTTCTGACCTAGTAAATTAATTCTGAGAATTATACTAGTTTCTTCTAAGTTTTTCATTACAAATTTAGAAGACAACATAGACTTCAACAAAATTAACAACATGCATATAGAAAATAAACATATCAATATATAAATATTTCACATGTTGTTTACAAACTTTATGAAAAATATTTTTGTCACTTTTAATCACGTTAAAACCATAAGTGAAATATTAGAGATAAAACCCCCGCTATTTCCAATTTATCATTGGAGGTCGAGCCCCCACTATTTCTTAATTAAAAGAAATTTTTCCTTCATAGAAATATTATTCTCATATAAATAATAAAATTTATATGTTTAACTACTACGATACCCAAAGTTATAGGTTCTCAATTCTTCTATATTTTATAAAGTTTAAATTTCACATCACCAGTTCTAGCCGCTATAGTGGTTTGGAAGCTAAACTCTTTAACCGGTAGTTCCGGGTAAGACGCCCTAGTTTGCCACAGTTGTAACATTTGAACTAACTATTATTATTTCTTGAGGGAGGTTAGTGCTCATTCTGGTTATTCTAGTTTTTGTGATTATAATTCTTGTGGTTCCTAGAGTCATGATCATTCATATTAAAGCAAAGACCAGTTATGCACGTATTTAAGACAGTAATGGCAAACTACTAAGTTTCATGAGAATTTAATAGAACTACGAGTTTCAATTACCTGTAGCAGTCTGGGTTTGGTACATAGGTGGTTGTGTGGAGTAAACCATAATTCCTGCCTATTAGTGAAGGCCTGCGGTATATTTTAGTATCATAAACTGATGCCATACCGAGCTGATCCAAGTACCAAAAGCTAAGCACAAACGCATTGGTAACAAGGTTGTGACCACCGTTGTAAGCCTTTTGCAGTAGCCCAAGCTTGCCAAGTTCCACTGGAATTCCGCCTTTGATCATGTTGTTAAAAAGATAAAGATTTTCCAAGTTACACAAGTCTCCAATTTCAGGAGGCAAACTTCCTGTAAAGCGGAGAGCTTGTTTCGAGCTAAAATAAGTTGTTGCAAGCTTGAATTCTTAAGGCAGAAGTTGATTGGGATTCTTCCTGTCAAATCATTATCAGAAAGAACCAGAGCTTCAAGATTCTTTAACCTTCTATTTAAAAGGCTTATACTCCCTGAGAGGTTGTTTATCGACAAGTCAAGTGTCTCAAGCTGAACCAATTTGTTAAGCTCCGAAGGAATTTCACCATTCAATCTATTCCCCTGTAAATTCAAGTACCTCAAATCGAAGAGATGACTTAATTCGATAGGAATTGATCCAGAAAGGTTGTTGTTGGCCAAGTTAATAATCTATAGCAATTTAAGCAAGCCTATCGAAAAAGGGATAGTTCCTTCAAGCATGTTGTTTGAGGCTGCAAAATTTTGAAGCGCATGTATTCTATCTAAATTTCAAAATATTTTATATTTTGCTTCATATCCCTTCGTTTGGAATCTTTTCTAGTTTTCCATGCAAATAGTCAGTTCATAGATTCAAATGATGTAGATACGTTGATAAAACAAAGTAAGTCATGCAACATATTCATCTAATGTTTTTATCAAAAATATCAATTCTACAAAACACAACGGCACCGATTCATGCACATATAAGCCTTCAATATAAATTATGTATTAGAATATGCTTATTATTATAGAAACCTTAATTTAAAATACAATAGATTATTAAAGCATCCATTATACAATTTTATATATTTCAAATAAATGGGATCTTTATCAGGGAAGTGAACCTCAGTCGAGAAACTAAGTCTTATGTCTATTAATTTAATTAACTAACGGTTTTGAGCCTACTATTAAGAGATTGTTAAATAACAATGAGAAATTATTTTTATTATGATTTCAAATACTCTCCAAGCGGGCACTAATGGATTTAGGTTTGGTGTTTGTGAGCCAAAAAATATTATGAAGCTGTTATATTTTCACGAGCGGTGAAAGTTTGCACCCTTTGTTGCCGCTCGCTTCCATTATACCGACGAATTGGCAAAACGGGACTCTCGAATTGTGTGATACTAATGGCGTGGTGATGAAAATGACGTGTTAAATATTATTTGTTATTTATTTATTTATTGATGACCTGGCTATTTTATTACATAATTTTTTTTTACTAAAACTCAATTATGTTTTGTTGTGCGCATTAAATAGTAAAAAATAATTAAATTAAATGATATTTATATTTAATATAATTTTATATATTATATATTTATTGGTTAGTAATATCATGTCATATATATAACGATGATTCCAAAAAATTACTTCATTTATAGACATATCAATAAATCGAATGGATTTTATTTGTGAGTGTATTATTATTTATTGATATGTTTGCTAAGCTAATCAAAGTAATAAATTGCATTTATTATAGCCCTGGTTTATGAATTTTATATATATGATAGAAATAGGCTCTGAATGAACCAATGACCAAACTTAGGTTATCTTCTATGTTGTTTAAATTAATTATATTATTCTTTTTTTCATATACATTTTTTTGTAATTAATTTTAAAAAATTATTATTATTAAAAACTTAATAATATTTATTTATTTGATGTTTTCTCAATGTTTCGTATCCTATTTTTTTTTTAGAGAATACTGTTTTCTATTTTCATTTAGTGCAACTTAAGAAATTAATACCAGAATAATTTTAATCCTATGACTTGGTGGTCAAGCCTCTTGTGCCTAGGTAAAGATGAGGATTTGGATTTCAATTGTAAATTTTGTATTTGACTGGCCTTATATATTATTACCACATATTTAAATGAGGGTGTATTTGCACATTTTTATAAAGGAAAATTTTATGTGGAAATTTGATCAAACATATTTGAAATGCCCAATTCTGATAATTTCCCTTATTGTAAAAACAAACTTTATTCCTTAGGGAGACTTTCAGTTTTTGGGGACTCTAAACATGGCCCTGATAGAAGAAAATGAAAAGAAAATTATTTTGGTGAAGGAAAATATATTTTGCACTTATTTTATTCATAGCAAAGCAATTTATATTATAAAGTACAATGGTGTGGGAGGAAAGAGAAGGCAACCAATGATTATGATTAAGAGAGATAATGTATCCAAATGCTATCT
The DNA here is from genome assembly GCA_019454045.1 of Zanthoxylum bungeanum. NCBI lineage: Eukaryota > Viridiplantae > Streptophyta > Magnoliopsida > Sapindales > Rutaceae > Zanthoxylum > Zanthoxylum bungeanum. Next base: position 11,493 of record SKCR01029009.1, on the reverse strand, counting down.
TTATGTGGCTTAATTGGCAGCTCAGATCATTTCATTATAATCTAATGGCTGATAAAGAATCCTTCCATTATAGAATCTCTATAAAAATAGAAAATGAAAACTACTAAATAAAATTAATGAATAAAATTATTTATTAAAGGAAAATGAAAACTACTAAATAAATTAAAGAATAAATCATTTAATTAAAAAATAAAATTATTTCATTATAAACAAATTAATAATAGAATTTCAATCTCTCTGTAATTTTGTAACACCGTGACATATCCACTTGTTTTAAGATTCAAGCAAGTAAACATAAGCCTTATTTATTTTATTAATAGTAGCATCAACAATTACATTTAGTTTGAAGAGCCCTTCAGAGAGGTAGCCTTTTTCCTACAAATGTTCCCCCCTTAGTGAGAATAAATTTGTCAGATTCAAATACAAGTTTAAAACCCTTCTTGCTTAAAACGGAACCAGAGACAAGATTCTTAGTAATTTCAGGGACATGTAGTACATCCATAAGAGCAAGTTCTTTCCCGGAAAGTGAATTTCAGAACCACTTTCCCTTTTCCAGCAACAGTTGCAGCAGTTGCATTGCCCATATATAACTTTTCATCGCCATTGTTATGAGTGTAGGTGAGAAACATATTTCTGTTTCCACAGATATGCCTTGTTGCACCAGTATCCATCCACCAATCTTTACTGTCAGTCAATAAATTGACTTCAGAAACAATAACACCAACAAATTCTTCTTCAACAATATTTGCTTGTTTGTTACTGTTCTTATCATTTGGACCCAGATTTCTTTCTTATGGCGGCAGTCTAATGCTTGATGTCCAATTTTCCACACACCCAACAAGCACCTTTAATTCCCTTGAAATTCTTCCCTTTTTTGCAGTAACAGCTTTCTGATTTTATCTTTCCATTTATTGTTCCATTATTCTTCTGTTTTGAGGCTTAGGCTTTGACACCCCTCCACTCTCAATGACATTCGCTTTGGATTCAAATTCTGAAACATTCAGCTCTTCACTCTTGCGGTGATCTTCTTGCACCCTCAGTTTGAGAACCAGGTCCTCCATTGACATATCAGTCTTTTTATGCTTCAAATGTATCTTGAAATCGTTCCAAGATTGAGGTAATTTTTCTATCACAAATCTGAAAGCAAACTGTACCGGTAGTACCATGCCTTCTGCCACAAGTTCATGGATAAGAATCTGTAATTCTTCGACTTGGTTGACAACAATTTTTGAATCCACCATTTGGTACTTTAGGAATTTCCCAACAATGAATTTCTTTGAACCAACATCTTCGATCTTATATTTATTTTTCAGGGATTCCCATAGTTCCTTGGCAGTCTTATAAGATCTGTATACATCATACAAAGAATCATCAAGGCTATTCAAAATATAATTCCTACATAAAAACTCATTGTGTTTCCATGCATCAATTGCATTGAGTTTTTCTGCATGAATATTATCTCCTTCTGCCATATGGCATTCTTCCTTGACGACATGTGCAAGGTTCAATGTTGTTAGATAAAACAACATTTTCTGTTGCCATCGTTTGAAATCCAGTCCTTTGAACTTGTCTGGTTTCTCAACATGAGGCTTCACAACATTCGCAGATTGTTCCATCGAATTTCTGCTATAGATTGTTAAAGAACAATCAACGAATGTAATTATTTTTATTTAAACAGAAACTTGTAAATGTAATACAAATCAAAACCAGAAACTTAAAACAAGTAATCAATATCAAACAAACAGAAAACTTATCATGCAAGTAATCAAAAAAACCAAAACAGCACACTGACTTTATAGATTGAGGCTAGCACAGAAGGCTATGTCCTATAGCAGAAATTCACCCATACTCTTGTGCTTGTAGTTCCTCAGACGTCTGCCACCATGATTCAACAATCTGATGATCGAAGATTCTGCACTGAAAATCTGATCCCTGGCGAACTTACTTGGTGTTCGTTTTCAAGGATCAACAAGTTTGTATGTAGAGAATTTTATCAAATTCGAATTTTATGTATATTTTTTCTTCAAGTGTCTTCTCTGTTTTTATATATGAAGAATGAAAAAATGGTGGTTTTATTTCCAAACGTTTTTCAATTTTCAGTTAAATATGTAGGGGTATGTTGATCAGACATAACCCTTTTATTTTAAATGAAAATAAAATCAAAAAATGTTTTTCAAAAATAAGACATTTATTCAATGTCTCACAAACCCCAAGAGCCCCAAGGCTCAAGGCCCATCTTTGAACAATTAATATATATTAAATATATTAATTGTCATGCCAACCACACATCCAAGCCCAAGCCCACTTGCTATTTCCAATTTAATATAAGTGTTTAGAAAACACTTATAAACCTTTCATCTTCCATATACATTTTAGATGTGGGACTACTCCCACTATTTGTATACAAACTCTTACAGAAGGATCACTCAAAGGGTCTCCATCGGATTGTGTAAGAATCAAGTTTTGATCTATATGGAACCTTGTTGGATTTGCTCCCAAAAACCCAGCATCTTCAAGTATCTCTAATGCATATTTCCTTTCATTTGAGATGGAGAAATACCTCTCCGTGACCTCGCCACTTCCATGCCCAAGAAATATTTGAGTTGAACGAGATCCTTAAGTTTGAATTGCATGGATATAAACTGCTTTGTGTCTTCAATGTGTTACAAATTGTTTCCTACCAATATTATATCATCAACGTATACAATGAGTGCAGTGAAACAGTTTTTGTGCTATCAGACAAATAATGAATAGTCTACCTTTGATTGTTGAAAACCAACATCCTTGAGGGCTGAAGATAGTTTCAAATACCATTTCCTAAAAGCTTGTTTTAGGCCATATAATGACTTGTTAAGTTTACATATGCGAGTCTCCCCCTTTCGGCAGAACCAAAGAGGTAGTGATATGTATACATCCTCATCAAGGTCATCATACAAGAATGCATTGTAGACGTCAAGTTGATGGAAAAACAAAGCTCAATCAAGAAGCGTGATGTAAGATCTTATAATTTAGGATCTTAAATATAAGTGAGTTGATATTCAAGTATTTCTAAGCTCATAGGATTCATGCATGCTCATATAAGTCTAAGGGTCAAGTACATAAATATTTTTGAACTACAATATTAAGATTTTATGTTCTAAGACCAGCATACCGGGTGTCTCAGACCTCATCTGCATGCTCTCTGGAATCCATCTCATTCATATCGGCCAGCATACCGGTCTTCATGTATGATTTTTCATAGCTTCTAAACTGGAAATATTCATACTGACCTCCATACTGGTATACGTGAAGAAAAAAAAGTATCTAGAACCGGCATGAATCATACCAGTGTAACGCCCCGATAATCCCGATGACTACTAAGTTATGGATGGATGGCATAATACATAATGTAAATCATGTTCAAGCATGTATGTGCTCATGGAATGACTTTTCGGACATTCGATAAATTTCTCGCAGTTCCGATACGGAATTCATTCCAAGACTAAATCCGGACAGTTCATGATATTTAGGACGTAACTTTTTCATACAATCTCCGATTTTTATGAACTTTATATCATCAAAAATATAAGATCGAGACCTACAACTTCCGTGTTTGAGAGTTTCAGAAATTCGAATAATAAATAGGTCAAAAACACAATTCAAAAATTTAGATGAATAGTACCTGAGGACCAATCTAGATAATTTTCAAAGGTTCTCAAAATTTCTGATATTTTGTTCATAAAATCATTACACGAAGCCAAATCAGCCCCTAATATAAATAGGGGACACTATTAATTCATCCCCAAGAGTGAAAAATGAGAAGAAACGTGAGAAGAAAAGAAGAAGAAGAAGAAAGAATGGAAGAAATATGGAAAACTAATTTTCTCACCCAAAATCAAGAGGAAACAAAGGCAAACCAACCCACACCAAGCTAGGAAGAGAATATCAAGCTTAGAAGACTTGAATTGTGAAGAAAATCAAGTGAAATGAGGTAAGGAAATCTTGACCCAAAACTTGGATTGTGGAATTTAGATGGTATGATGTTATGTTAGAGTTATTGGTATACTAGGGAGTGCATTTAGATGAATAATAAACAAAGAAATTGATTATATGATAAATGCCCAAATTTTTGGAATCCTAAATGTTGAGTTAAAAACAAGAGTTATGAGATTAAAGTGTTGTTTTGATGAGGATATATTGGTATAGAATGTATGAAGTTGAAGCTTAATAGAGGGTTGTGTAAAGGTTGTGGTGTGTGTAGAAGTGTTGGGAATGTATTTGGGCATCTTAGAAATTATAAAGTTATGCTGCCCTGGAAATCGGCTTAGCGTCGCGACGTTCAACACCTCGTGTCGCGACACATGATAATCAGAGGCTCACTACCTCGGGCATGGTCTTATGAGCGTCCCGATGCTCAGTATTTGACATCGCGACGCATAATGAGTGGAATCTCTGCCTCGGGTCTGATCCGGTGGGCGTCGCGACACGAAACAGAGCATGCTCTCTGTCTGACCCTGCTTGCTTGGGCATCGCGACACGATACAAAAACAATTCCATACCATTTCAGTGTCACCTTATGATGTTAGGAACCACCCTAAGAGTTTCATATTGAGGCATATACATGCAATATGACAAGTCGCAAGCATAATACATCATGTGGTGTTGATGGATTAGTGGAATTAAGAAGTTTAGTCTAATTTCGAAGCATGCTTCACACCTTATATTCTAATCAAGTTTCTCAATTATAGATTATCACAGGAACCACAATATTCTTCGACGAAGCGTAATAGTATCAGCCAGATCCTAAAATCTGTGAGTGAACTCTTTTCTTAAGTTGTGTTTACTTACATGTTTATGAGTTTGAAACTTACTTTTCCGTACTTAAGGCGTTATCCAAGTTTATTTCTGATATTTTATGAATAAAAATGCTTTGAGCAATGTTTAAAAAGTGATGATTTATAAAACATGGTTTTGTGATTTTTGAAGGCATGGGGAAAAACCCACCTCAGATGTAACTTGGCACATACACTAGAATTGACGGTTACTGGACTTGACGGACATGACATGTGCACATGTAGAGCAGAACATTCTCCATGACCTTCAACGGTCGGGTCGGCTCATGGGCCTTCATTTGGTCCAGCCAATCGAGGACTTTTTAAGACCATCATCAGGTCTGGTCGACTGAAGATTATCTCATATCTTTATTTGGTTCGGTCAAACATGATATGACCCTCGTCTGATCAAAGCCACATCAACGTCCAGGTACGCTTAGATGCTTTAATCAAACCTCATACGACATACTAGTTGAGTACTTTCCAAGCCAAAGACTCAATAACTTAGAGAGTATGGGAAACTGTATGGGCTAAATTTGGAACATGGATCCAAATGTCATTATGACTCAGGCCTACATATCAGACTTGTACCAAAACATGACCTATGGCCTTAATCTGGCCGAAAAAGGTGTTATTGGCTGCTACCAAGGCCCAATCCACACGAATTCTAGTCACTAAAAGAAGAATCTGCATATGACTCATATGTAGGGCCCACGAGCCCGTATACCTAGGAGTGTGCATTAATCATTTTTAACCAATTAACCGAATCGTTCCGACCCATTTTTTTATAACGGTTCGGTTATTGTGATTAAATCGATTTTTACGGTTAAAATTTTTAACTTTTTCGGTTATTCGGTTTGGTTACAGTTATGAGATTCGTATAACCGAACCGACCGATTAACCGAAATATATACATGTTTCAAAACCCTAAATAAGTAAATAACAAAATTTCATAAACAGATTGTTAGATAAATTGTTAAAACCAAATTATTAAATTATTGGCTATTAAGAAACCTACAATTTCATAATATTGGGTTAAATATTAAATTTGATGAATATGAATTTATATTTGTGTTAAATTGTTTTGTTGAATGTTGAGTTGATGAATTTATATTTGTTGGAATAGTTAATAACCGAATTAACCAAAACCAACCGAAATATAATGGTTAAATTGGTTAATGGTTATGTGTCATAATATGGTTAAATCGGTTACACATTTACTTAACCGAAAAATTTCGGTTCGGTTAAAAAATTAAGGATTAACCGACCGAACCGACCGATGCACACCCCTACGTATACCCACAAGGGAAAGAGGCCCATGCGACTTGAAAGTAAGCATGACAATGGGCCGGGCTCAGGCCGGGCTTTGATAAGCCCGTCCCGAGCCCGAAAAGTAATTTTTAGACCCGGGCCCGGGAAAAGCCCGGCCCGAGCTGTTACTGGGCCGGGTCGGCCTTCTTGGGCTCGGGACGGGTTTTACCCGGCCCGGTTTTTTATCTAAAAAATTATATATATATATATATATTATTTTAAGCCCGGGCCGAGCCCGGTCCAGGTTTTTTTAGTTGAGCCTGGCTTGGGGCCGGGCCCGAGCCAGACCTTTAATTTTAAAGTTCGACCCGATTTTTTTTATCCGGGCCGAGCCAAGCCGGACCGGACTCGGGTTTTTTTGCCACTCTTACTTGAAAGGCCTCTAAGAACCACATATCAAGTTTTGCGGTGTTTCAGTAGACATTGCCAGCACTAATCATTTTCCAATAGGAAACTAAGTATTTGGACCAATTCATATACAAATGGGATTACACATAATCCAATGACATATAGGTACTCCTAATTTAATCCTAACTCCACTACCTTCTCCTAAAATGATTGGAAGTCAACTATTCCAAGGAATCCTGAGCCGACTAAAGGGCTACTTCACAGTCTATAAAAGAAGATGGTCCAAGGGATTGGGGCATTTAAGAGTGAACAATTCAAACTTAGGCTCTCACACTCGAGTTGTCTTGTTTCTTCTCTCCTTTTGCTCATCGCCATCACTGACTTGAGCGTTGGAGTGCCTACGGTATCACCACATCGGTGAGTAGCTACTCTACGCTTTGTTTGCCTTATTTTATAGGATCGTTGGAGCCCCCTAATAAAAATTCTCGATTGTAGGCCGAATGCAAAATTCAGCGTCTACACTAATAAAGTAACACTTTTCAATTTTGAAAACTTAAAATCTCGAAAGATAACCCATATGAATTAATTAAAAAAAAAATCATATAATCATCCTCACATTAAGATTGTGTGCAGAAAAAAAAACAATAATCAAGATTTATAGAGGCATAAGAAACTATAACAAAAAGTGCAAAGAGGAGTATTTTTTTTCCTTTACTAATTTAGAGGTAGATTTGGTTGATTTTGAGTCCAAATATTTGATTTGTGCCATCATAGGATGGTAATATGGTGGGTATGATACGCGAATGTCAATACTTGTATTTGGCGTTTAACCTACGGGTACAAAAATTTGACCCGAACCCAGCCTTAACGTACCTAGTCCCCATATGCGTTCCTGTTCACATGTGAAATTTATCTACATTAAAATTGAGATGTTAATACATATACTCGACCCTTCTAACTAACGAATATTGAAAATTATCTCTTCACTTACCCCTCACGTACTGAACCCTATCATCACAAGGATTCTTACCATCTCGAATTACAACACTATATAGCTAGGGTCTCCATATAACGTGAAATTTAATCGATTACATAATATATCCGTTTGCTCAAGCTTAAAAAAATTTCAAAACTAATGTATCCAAGCCTTAAACCTGAACCTAGGCCATAACTCTATTCGTAGTCCAATCCAAGAAAAAGAAGCCCAAATCAGAAATAGCCCAAGCCAAATCCACTTGATTTCGCTCTCTCACGCACTCAATAACTCCAGCAAGACCTTCTTCCCTAAACCCCCAAAACCCTAGCTCCTATAAATCCTCATTTTCAAAACATTTTCTTTACCTGTCGCCACCTCCAAAACCCTAATAACCCCATACACCCACCATGACTGACGTTGAGTTCTCCCGCTCTGAGAAGAAAAAAACACAAAAATAAATTATCATCAGCCGACACCGAACCCACCAATAATGATGCTCCCACTGACGCGACACAGCCAAAGATTTCTTCATCAAACCCCAGAACTTCACTCCTTCCATTGACACCTCTCAGTGGCCGATTCTTTTGAAGAACTACGATCGCCTCAATGTACGAACCGGACACTACACGCCTCTTCCCAATGGTTACTCGCCTCTCAAGCGCCCGCTCGCTGAGTACATCAGGTATGGTATTCTCAATCTTGATAAACCCGCAAACCCATCTTCGCACGAGGTTGTCGCGTGGATTAAACGTATTTTACGTGTCGAAAAGACTGGTCATAGTGGGACTTTGGATCCCAAAGTCACTGGAAATCTTATTGTTTGTATTGATAGAGCTACTCGCCTTGTTAAGTCTCAGCAAGGTGCTGGGAAAGAGTACGTTTGCGTTGCTAGATTGCATGATAAAGTGCCTGATGTGCGAAAGTGGCTCGGGCACTTGAGACTTTAACTGGTGCTGTGTTTCAGAGGCCGCCGTTGATCTCTGCTGTCAAAAGACAGCTTAGGATTAGGACTATCTATGAGAGTAAGTTGCTCGAGTATGATGTGGATAGGCATTTGGTTGTTTTTTGGATTTCTTGTGAGGCAGGTACTTATGTGAGGACCATGTGTGTGCATTTGGGTTTGATTCTTGGTGTTGGTGGGCACATGCAAGAATTGAGGAGAGTGAGGTCTGGGATTTCGGGAGAGAATGATAATATGGTGACTATGCATGATGTGATGGATGCTCAATGGTTGTATGATAACTATAGAGATGAAATTATTTGAGGAGGGTGATTATGCCACTTGAAGTGCTTTTGACTAGTTATAAGAGGTTGGTTGTGAAGGATACAACAGTGAATGCTATATGCTATGGAGCAAAGTTGATGGTTCCTGGGTTGTTGCGTTTTGAGAATGATATTGAGGCTGGGGAGGAAGTTGTTTTGATGACGACAAAGGGGGAGGCAATTGCATTAGGTATAGCAGAGATGACTACTGCCGTGATGGCAACATGTGATCATGGTGTGGTAGCGAGGATCAAGAGGGTGGTAATGGATAGGGATACATATCCGAGAAAATGGGGATTGGGACCGAGGGCTTCTATGAAGAAGAAATTGATTGCTGAAGGGAAGTTGGATAAGCATGGGAAGCCAAATGAGAAAGCACCTCAAGAGTGGACGAGAAATGTGGTTTTGCCACCTGGTGGGGATTCTGTGGTTGCGAGTTTTGCAGCTGCAGCCGAACCGACTGTAGCTGAGAAAGAGACTGCTGATGTCAAAAAGCGCAAATTGGATGCTAGTGGTGATAGTCCTGCTCCTGTGCCTGCTAAGAAGGCGAAAATTGAAGAGGTTGAGAAGGAAGAAATTGTGAAGGTGAAGAAAGTGAAGGAAGACGGGGCTGAAGAAATCGAAGTTGAGAAAAAAGAGAAGAAGAAGAAGAAGAAAAAGGACAAAGAGAATGGTGATGCAGAAACAGAAGTGGTGGAAAAGGCAGAGAAGGTGAAGGAAAAGAAGCACAAAGAAAAGGATAAAGTTGGTTCACCTGAAACAGACAAGTCTGAGAAGAAGAAAAAGAAGAAAGAAAAAGGAGCTGAGGAGGCTAAGGGCGTCGACAGTGTTGAAGCTGATAAAAGCGAGAAAAAGAAAAAGAAGAAAAAGAAGAATAAAGACGCCAAAGACGAAGATTAGATGACACCTTTTTGTATTTTTTTTCTTGCTGTTTTCTTTTTTGCTTATTATATGGCATTTTAAATTTCTCTTTAGCGCAGCGAAAACTATTTTCTTAGTGAGTTTACAATGCAGAATGAAATGTTTTCTTTGGCAAACTCATTTTAAAATTTTTCATCTTGGATTGTTTTGTGTTTCCCTTTCTATTGGTGGTGTGGTTGTACTACTCTCATAGTTTGCTATTGGCTTTTGTCATTCGTTTTGATTCTGGTGTTAATAACTTCACCAGTCTCTGTATTATTATGATTTTATGCAGCTTTAGGAACTTAGATTTGTTTATTGATTGCTGTTTACTAACCCGTGTATTTAGAGCTTTATCTAAGAGAGGGAAAGTAGTTCATCCAAATTGACAGATTTGTTTATTGTTCGTCAGATTTGGACCGATTATCAGGATATCTTATGTGTATCAAGAAATGATCCGTTAATTATGTGTATAAAGCATATGTATTCAATATGGGATCAACAATCTGTTAAATTCATGGACCCGTGGTTCACTGTAGAAGTGAGTTCTAAGTATTATTAATAGATCACTAATTAATACGTCGACGAGATTATAACTAAGGAGATTTGACGTTTATATATGTATCTCTAGTTGAATCCTGATACCTATGACGGAATGATTATACGTATGCAATGACCTCGACCTATATAGCTCAGAGAGATTATCGGTGGTCGTCATAATTTACGGATGAGTAAATTATGGACACAAAATTAGATTTTCGTAATAGATATACATGAACTTAGAGAGTCTCACATAATGAAATATACTCGTAGAGTAATAGGGCAATAATTATGAATAATATTGATTATTCATAAATTGTCTAACGGTTAAACGAATAATTACTTACAAAGGGACATTTCAGTCATTTCTTAGTTAATATGTATTTATATTTAATACATGATTTTATTAAATACACATTAATTAATTGTCAAATAAGATTTTTGACATATATCATGAATATATGTATTTTGATTATTTAATGTAAAATAATATATATATATATATATATATATATATATATATATATCTAGATATTTATATTTATTAATTATTTGATTATTTAATTGTTAAATAAATAAAGTAATTAAAAAATAAAATATCTAAATTGATGATTAAGGTTGGAAATGGCAAAATGTGATTGATTATACTTGTTTATTATGATTTATGGTTGGAATGTACAAATGAAATAAGTTAACTTTGTATTATTAAATTAATATAAAGCGAAGCACAAATTGATATTAATTCTCCCTTGAGTTTCGACCATTAGGGATAATATATAAAATGAAATTGTTTCAATTTTACTAGATTAGGTTAAGCCTACAAATACACAAAATAGAGAGTATAGAGAAAAAGCAAAGTGCTAAAGCTTTAAACAAAGAAAAGCTTAAAGATTTAAAAGTATTTCATCTTTTCTTTAAATAGAAAAATGTTTCTATTGTTATAGGTTATAACATATGATGTGTATATGTTTTTCCTTCTCTTAAATTTGTGTTGAGATGTTTGGAAGCTTGATGATGAATATATGCATGTGTAGTTTTAAAGTAAACTTTATTAATGGAATACAAGCTCACTTTTGTCATTTGATGATTTGTTTGTCATTTAGAGTTGTTAAGCCACTAAATAATGACCTAAATGTTCTTGAGTTATTTAAAAGTGGTGAGGCTTGATTGGTGTTGTAGAGATTGAATTAAAGTATGTAATTGAATTAATTCTGGTTAATTGAAAAAATTAGGATTTATGCCTAAAATCAAAATTGAGGTTTTTCATATATATGATCTAATTTGATGTATATATGATGTATAAATCATTTTGGTAGTGATTGGAAATCACCTAAGTTTGTAATT
>SKCR01029008.1:0-47582 GCA_019454045.1 Zanthoxylum bungeanum | reverse complement strand
TTTCATAAATTATACACGCACGTTGCAATTGTAAATTATACAGAGTTTTTACGTAGAGAAGAGAATTAGTGAAAATTAAAAAAAAAAACTAAACGCTTGAAAATAACAGTATCCCTAGAGGTGTGCATTAATCGGTTTTAACCGATTAATCGAACCGTTCCGACCCATTTTTTTTATTACGGTTTGGTTAATTCGGTTAAATCGGTTATTGCGGTTAAAATTTTTAACTTTTTCGGTTATTTGGTTCGGTTACGGTTATGAGATTCGTATAACCGAACCGACCAATTAACCGAAATTAATATATATATATGTTTTGTAAATCAGGATTTGAAATATGTTTCACGACTTCAAGAAAAGTATATATATATATATATATATTATATATATATATATTATATATATATATATATATATATATGTTGACGGCTGATTTTGGTCTCAGGGTAATATCGGAATATCACTCCCGAGAAAATCCTCCCTCAATAGTGAATTTGTTTGGTTATGGGGAACCAAAGGCAAATTTAGCGAAAAACAGATAAACACACCAAACAACAAGGGGATTTAACGTGGTTCGGTGGATTTGGATCCGACCTACGTCCACGGACACAAAAAGGATGGTACTTTTATTACTCAAACACTCTTCTCAGATCTCTACAAGTCAGAGCTTGAAGATTCAGATCTCTCGTTTTTGTTGGTGATCTTCTGATTTTTAGGATGCCTTTTACACATACTATGCTCTCCTATTTATAGTAATACATAAATCAGACTCCTATTTGCATAAGAAATCCTAGTTGAACTTAGTCTCTTCTTCTTGCAAGGATTCCTAGCCTGATGTTCCCTTCTCTTTTCTTCTTCCTTTTCGGATTCTGACTTCATCTCCTTGTGAAAGTAGGATAACTCGCTTATCTTATCCGTTAGAATAGAGGTCGTCATCTTGAATGCGTCTCGCCATCTGGTCGGTTTTTATGTGGTCGGTCATGACAGTCTTTTATGCTGAGAGTGTTCCTGTCGACCTTAAAGTGCTCGGTCATACGAACCAAAGTGGTCGGTCTTCACATGTTGTGGTCGGGTCGGTTTCTGATGATCTCAACCAGCCAGGAAATTACCCTTCTGTCCTCGTCGTGCTGTATATGAATCGTCCCTCTAAAATAACTGAGGATGATCTTGCGATGTTGCGGCAACGATACGACATCCCGATAGATATAGCCCTTGAAGTTCCAGGCCTGATGGATCGTGCTAGTCAGCCCGATGAGGGCTCGGTGGCGCTTCTTCCTATCTTTTTTGAATGTGGGCTGCGGCTGCCGATGCAACGTTATTTCGCTTGGATGCTGGCCGAGATGGAGCTTGCCCCTTGCCAATTGAGCTTGAATAGCTGGAGGATTCTGGCCGGCATATATGTGGTCTGGCACCGGGCAGGTTTAGGTGTACCTTGCTTGGAAGAGGTGAAGAGGTTTAAACCGTTTGAAGTCTAACCCAAAGACTCACTACGGTTGGTATTACCTCTCTGCTTACGATAGCTCGTCCAACCTTGTCCAGAAGCTCCCCGACTCCAACAAGAACTTCAAGGCCTTTGGTTCTGGGCTACTGGGGACTGGGGTCGGGTCCTGAGATCGTTTGAGGAGGACGTCTCGGTTCCGGACATTTGAGCTGGAGGTTAGGAGTTTATATACCCCTTTTTTCTTTCTTTATTCCCGTTCTTAGTTTCTTAGGTTTCTGACTTCTCTGGTTTTTCTCCCAGCTTGTTGGCGAGATGCTCCAAAGGTTTCTCGTCAGGTTTCGGCGGGTACATTGGGCTCGGGGTATGCTGCCCCCTGGAGGAAGTTGGTCAATGATGCGATCTTTGTTGAGTCAGGCCTTATTCAGACCGTCCCTCTGGAAGTCTCTGGTCGGATAGGTAGGTGTCTGATGGCTGTTTTGATGATCTCCCCTGTTTGTTTTATCATGTTTGATCTTTGTTATATGCTCGGGTCCTGATCTTCCTTTTTTTTTGTAGGCATGTCGAAAAGGCCTAAGTTTCTTCTTGAGAAGTTGGCCGGTACCATGAAGAAAGCCGGTCATGCTGAAACGGGAACTTCCCGGGCACGACCTGATTCTGCAGGGGCTGAGGGGGCGTCTCAAGGGAGAGTTTCAACCGGCTGCTCGGATCTATCTTCTCCCTGGTGCACAATCATCGGGGTCTGCTCGTCTCACCAGTCCGCCGAAGCCTTTGAGGAAAAGGAGGCGTCAATTTGGGGCCGATGAGACCGAGCTGGTCCAAGAGGAGGAGGAAGATCCTGTCCCGGGCAAGAAAAGACGCTCGCCGGGGCAAAAATCATCAGTGGGTTCCTCAAAAAAGCGAAAGGTTCTGTAACCCTCGGGGTGGATGACCTGGGAGAAAACATCCGGGAGGCCACTTCCCATTTAGTGCCGGCTTCAATGAATTGGCCGAGGTGATTCCTCCTGAGGAGGTCTCGAGGTACGAGGATATCTCGCCCGAGGCTGTGATCACCGAGATGAGCTCTCAGATGGCAAAGGTAGTTCTATTCTCTTTTTTTCTGACTTCGTTTCTTGGTTTTCTTCATATCGTATCATGACCTTCTTTGTTTTTGTGCAGGCCACTTACCTTATGGCGAAGAACACAGACCTTTTTTTGAGCCTATTGTCCTGATGGCGGTCAGGCCCAGAGACTTCAGAATCGTCTTACGGAGACGGAAACCAAGCTGGCCGACCAGGAGGGGGTGATTCAAAACCTTGAGTTGACTGCCATCGAGAACTTTAAAGTTAACAAGGCTCTTAAGGCTGCGGCTGCGCTGGAGCGAAAGCTTGCTGACAACGCTCGGGAGGATTTGAAGACCGCCCAATCTGAAATTGGTGTTTTGAAGGCCAAAGTGGCCAGTGCTGAAACCAAGTTGAAGGCCAATGAAGAGCAAATGGCGTGGGCTCGGGATGATCTTGTGAGGAAAGAAACCGAGCTTGAGGAAAGAGAGGCCGACCTTGAGGCCGAGAAAGAGGCTATCCGCCTAGAGGGAGTTGGTGACTGCGCCGAACTGATACCGATGGTGTTGCCGAGTCTGAACATGGATCCTATATCGCGGCCATTAGTTTCTGCAAGGGGATATCTCCGAGGAGGAGTTCCAGAAATGGCTCCCTCCACCTGCCGAGGAGGTTATGAATCCTGATCCGATTTCGGTCGTCCGGCTTCTAGAGTTCCCAAGAAGGACGATCTGATATCCCAGACTCCGGCGAGGACTGCCTTGAGATCCCTCATCCCGCCCCTGAAGTAGAGGTCTCCCGTGTAGTCGAGGATGAAGCAGCTGTTCCTCCTCCCGAGATCGAGCCAATCCTTCCGTTGTCTGAGCGAGTTGAGGAAGAAGTTCCTGCCCCTGTGTGGGCTGAATGAGAAAGGGTAACCCGACCGGGGCCCTATGTACACTTACATATTTTTGTAATAAAACTTTAAGTTGTACTTTGACATACATATATATGTATCTTACGTTTATTTCATGTCTCTCTCCATTTTTTTTTTGTCCGAACAAAATGAGACCCTTCAGGGGTCATCATGAACCGGAGGGGTATAACCTGACCCCGAGCTGGGTAACGGACTTCGATTCTGGGGGGATGTTTCCTCCCCAAATCGAAGGAGTTTTACTCGGTGGGACGTAACCCGACCCCGAGCAGAGTGAGAGACTTGGGTTCTGGGGGAATGTTACCTCCCCAAATCGAAAGAGTTTGACTCGGTGGGACGTAACCCGACCCCGAGCTGAGTGAGAGACTTGGGTTCTGGGGGAATGTTACCTCCCCAAACCGAAAGATTTTGACTCGGTGGGACGTAACCCGACCCCGAGCTGAGTGAGACGTTTGGGTTCTGGGGGCATGTTACCTCCCCAGCCGAACGAAGGCCGGCCTGGGGGAATGCTACCTCCCCAGTCCGAAGAAACCGACTCGGTGGGACGTAACCCGACCCCGAGCTGTGTGAAAGACTTGGATCTGGGGGAATGTTACCTGCCCAGTCCAAAGAAACTGACTCGGTGGGACGTATCCCGACCCCGAGCTGTATGAAACCAAGTGACCTCGGCGGAACGAATCCAGCCTCGGGCCGAATAAATAAGTGGCCTCGGCGGAACGAATCCAGCCCCGAGCCAGGTAATCCAAGTGGCCTCGGCGGAACGAATCCAGCCCCGAGCCGAATAATCCAAGTGGCCTCGGCGGAACGAATCCAGCCCCGAGCCGAATAATTTTTGGGACTTGTACAGAAGGGAAATGAATCAACCTTTTGCGAAGCCTTACCGAATCTGGCATGGGCGTCCCTCTGCCAGATCGGTGAAAAACGAAAACAAGATTAAATAAAATTGAAAGGTGGGGGTGACTTAGCACCTATCCCGAAAATGTTTTTTGTAAGCATAAACAACAACATGGATGCCTCAAAACAGCGTCCTGCCCGAGGTCTCCAAAACACAATTTTGAATCTTTCAATTCAGCGTCCCGGCGAACCAGGATTCGGATCAAAAAGAGCGTTTGATTGGTAAGGGCACATCCTCTACACGTCGGTCCACTGGGGAGCCTGTGTATTTCATGAGGGCTCCTCCTCACCACGCTGGAGTAGGCACACGCCACAGGGGCTCAACGCATCCCCGTGATGTGCCTCTCACGGATCCGAGTGATGAATGGATCAAAGAGTGTCCGGGACACTAAGGGCATATCCCTCCTCAGGTCCGGTATCACTGGAGCTAGCAATCGTCACGGGGGCCTCGTCACTCCCCGTGCTATGCTTTCCCACGGATCCATTACATCGGGTAAATGAGGATCAAAGAGTGTTCGATACATTAAGGGCATATTCCTCCTTATGTTCGGTAACACTGGAGCAAGCAATCGCCACAGGGGTATCATCCCTCCCCGTGCTATGCTTCTCACGGATCCTATGCATCGAGTATGTCCCTGAGGGACCCCCGAGCTGAATGAAACACTTGGCTCTGGGGGAATGTTACGTCCCCATCCAAAGGACATGTCTCGGTGGGACGTAACCCGACCCCGAGCTGAAAAAGGCACTTGGACCTGGGGGCATGTTACGTCCCCAGTCCGAAGGGCTGACTCGGTGGGATATACCCGAACCCGAGCTGAGAAAGGCACTTGGACCTGGGGGAATGTTACGTCCCCAGTCCGAAGGGCTGACTCGGTGGGACGTGCCCGAACCCGAGCTGTTTGAAATATTAAGGGCGAATTTCTCCTTATGTTTTGGATTGTTGCATTGAGTATTTCCCCGGAGTTTTGCAAACTTTTTATTTTTTAGAAGAGCGGATAAATAACAAAGTTTTTATTGATACTTGGGGACATACTGCCCTTCTTACAACTCTCTGTGGGCCATTTTGAGAAAGGCTCTGTATTTGAATTCATGTCCCTTAAAGTTATATCTCCTCGGTTTACTCAGCTGCAGCAAGTCGGGCACTTTTGTTTGGCCAAGCGCCTGGGCCTCTGTCTTCTTCTTCTTCCCACTGGTTCCTTTGTCGTTTTCGACTGTCTTCTGTGATGCATAGAGTTTCTCGTGAGAGAGTTGCGAAGCAGCTGCGAGCTGTTTTATGGCTTCCGCACAAAATTCCAATCCCTTCCCGAGTGGGGAATTTCAGTTTTAGGTGGTAGCAGGACATCGCGGCTTTCGTTTTCATCATGAAGGGTCGCCCGACGATGGCTTGGTAACTGCTCATGCAGTCTACCACAGTGAAGTCTGTCATGATCGTCCGGGTCCGGGGATGTGTCCCGACAGTTATTGCTAACTGTATTCTTCCTTGTGGGATAACGGCTGCTCCTCCGAAACCGTATAAGGGAGTGCTATCGTTGGTAAGGGTCGCATATTCTACCCCTAGGTTGTCCAGCGCTTCTCTGGAAATTATATCAACTGCGCTCCCGGGGTCCACTAGGATTCTGTCTACTTCCGACCCGCTGATGACTGCCTTGATTATCAATGCATCGTCAAGAGGGAAACTTACTCCGCGGGTATCCTCATCAGTGAACATGATTGGTACCGACCGGCCTCCCGGTAGCCCTGTGCCCTGCTCTGTTTCTAAGACATCTGGTCCTCGGGCTCTGCTGTAATCTTTCCTTGACCGGTTAGAGTTTCCGGCCAGTGTTCTTCCTTCTGCGATGATATTGATTTGGCGACTACGTGCTCTTTGTCTGGCCGTCATGACCTCATGGTCAATGTATTTGTTGAGATACCCGTTTCGCGCTAGATCCTCCATTTGCTATCGCAGATCTTTACATCCGTCTGTTGCATGTCCTTTGGAGTTGTGGTGTACACAATAAGCCTTTTGGTTTCTTTTGTCCGGGGGGAATCTCCTTTGGTCGGGTTCCACTAAGAGGCCTTTCCCCTGGATCTCCATGACAATTTGTCCCAGTGGCTTCTTTAGGGGAATGTATGCATCTTCCCCGACCACATGGTTTACTTGGGTCGGCGCCCTTCTCTCTTGATTGTCCCGTGCAGTGGCTTGAATTCTTTGTGTTTCGGGAGTGGTCTTCTGGATTCTCTTTCTGCTCTGCGGGGGGCACCCTCCCTTGCGGTTTTTCTCTGATAGTGTTCCCTTTTCGGGATACTTTCTCCTCGTTCTCCAACAAAACGAATTTTCGGGCCACCTCCAGAGCAGTGGCGTAGTCCGGGGTGTCTTGGATCCTTAGATGGGTCCATAGCCTTCCGACCTTCAAGGCTCCCTTTAAGCTTTCCAGGGCCTCGGGGGATTCATACCCTCCGACTTCGAGTACCATATTATGGTATCTCTCAATAAATATCTTCAGAGGTTCATCGTCTCCTTGCTTCATAAGTCTTAATTCTCCAATCGTCTTTTTGGGAACGCTAGCCCCTTTAAAGTGTCGAATGAACGACTTCTTAAGTTGTGTGAAGCCTCTGATGCTCCCCGGAGCCAAGCTTCTGTACCATAGGATGGCGGGTCCACTTAAGGTTAGGGGGAATACTTTGCAGATGGCATCTCCTACTACTCCCTGGACTTCCATCAACAAGACAAAACTTTCGATGTGTGTTTTCGGGTCAGAGTGGCCTTTGTAGGGTGCCATGGTCGGCATGCTGAATCGCTTTGGGAATCTTGCCGACTTTATTTTTTCCGCGAGGGGAGATTCATCTTTGTCGTCCTGGACGTCCCCTCTGTTTGCATTGGGATGTACTCCCCATTTGATCAGCTCCTCCCGTAACCAAGATTTCATGTTGCTATCTTTGGATCCACTCCGCCTCCTGCGGTCTTCTTTCTTTCTGTTATCCTGGGGGAGGTTCTTCTCGTGGCCGGTATCTTCCCGTACTTCTTCGTCATATTCTTTCTCCTTTCGCCAGGTGTTGCGAAGGCTATCATAGGAGAGGTCTGGTGACGATTTGTCACTCTCTTCCTCCCATGTGTCCTCAGTCCGGGAATCTCCCTGGACCACTACAGATCTCACCCTGTAAGGGTCTCTCCTCCGGGGTCTGTCGTCCTCACCTATATCGACAATTCTCTTTCCTTCTGCTATGTCGTTCCTTCGTCGGCTAGTCCCGGCCTCGAATTTTCCATTGTGTGCTCCTTCTATCCTTTCCAACCGGTCTACTATGGTTTTTAGCATAGTTTGGCTTTCCTCCCTTTCTTTCCTAAGGTTCTCCTCAATCTTCTCCATCCAATCTGCAGCCGAGCTCCCTAATGGTTGGTGGCTTCCGTCTTCCGCCATTGTCTCACTACGCGAGTTGCTTTTTGTTGAGTTCCCCACAGACGGCGCCAACTGTTGACGGCTGATTTTAGTCTCAGGGTAATATCGGAATATCACTCCCGAGAAAATCCTCCCTCAATAGTGAATTTGTTTGGTTATGGGGAACCAAAGGCAAATTTAGCGAAAAACAGATAAACACACCAAACAACAAGGGGATTTAACGTGGTTCGGTGGATTTGGATCCGACCTACGTCCACGGACACAAAAAGGATGGTACTTTTATTACTCAAACACTCTTCTCAGATCTCTACAAGTCAGAGCTTGAAGATTCAGATCACTCGTTTTTGTTGGTGATCTTCTGATTTTTAGGATGCCTTTTACACATACTATGCTCTCCTATTTATAGTAATACAGAAATCAGACTCCTATTTGCATAAGAAATCCTAGTTGAACTTAGTCTCTTCTTCTTGCAAGGATTCCTAGCCTGATGTTCCCTTCTCTTTTCTTCTTCCTTTTCGGATTCTGACTCCATCTCCTTGTGAAAGTAGGATAACTCGCTTATCTTATCCGTTAGAATAGAGTGTCGTCATCTTGAATGCGTCTCGCCGTCTGGTCGGTTTTTATGTGGTCGGTCATGACAGTCTTTTATGCTGAGAGTGTTCCTGCCGACCTTAAAGTGCTCGGTCATACGAACCAAAGTGGTCGGTCTTCACATGTTGTGGTCGGGTCGGTTTCTGATGATCTCAACCAGCCAGGAAATTACCCTTCTGTCCTCGTCGTGCTGTCTTCAATGTTATAGTGCCTGAAAGCACCATCAACAATATATATTAGCGTGTGTGAATCCTTTAATTTTTTAGACTTAAGATAGTCTGCATGTAAATTCTCAATTGGTTGTAGTTATATTGATTTGATAATAATACCCGAAAATAAAATTGATAAAATTCAAATGACAAGCTGCATTAACAGTTTGGTTTTGACTCTTTTAATTTCTCTCAAGAATTTAAAGGTAAAAATACATAAAATTCCAAATGTGTAGATTTTGCATCGTGGTGGATTCGTGACCCTTAAAATTTTTAACATGGCAGATTTGGAAGGAAATCTAAGGCCGTGACAATCATCGAAGGTTTAAAAAATATTTCTCTCGCATGTAATTAAATAAATATATATATATATATATATATATATTAATCAAATGTTAGTTAGAATCGGTATTTTTAGAATCGGATATGTGATCGAATTAGTGATCCAAAAAATTTAATGCGTCAGTGTTTCGACCAGTTGAAACGTTCCAAAAAAAATCAATAGAACCGACCTACATCATATATAATTTTACTAATTAAAAATTATAAAAAATATTAAATTTTAATTTATTGGATTGGTTAATAACCGAATTAACCATAACCGACCGAAATATAATGGTTAATTGGTTAATGGTTATGTGTCATAAATTGGTTAAATCGGTCACACTTTTATTTAACCGAAAATTTCGATTACGGTTAAAAAATCAATGATTAACCGACTGAACCGACCGATGCATACCCACCCTATGATGAGATTTATATAACACGTATCCCTATGTTACCAGCTCTCCATGCATTTTTGTTTTGTCAAAGATTCGCGTGCAACGCATGGGAAAGACAAGGTGTGTGATTGTGACGGGATTAATTGGGTTTTCTGTTTATATTTTGATTCATCGCTATTTTATTTTTATAAATTTTGATTAATAATTATTTAATAAAATTTTATATGTAATTGAGTTTTAATTTTTTTATTAATAAACAAAAAAATTAACACACTTCGAATAAACAATAAATCCAAATCGTTTCAGCTTTAGCTTATTATTGACTGTAAGATAAATAAATAAATAAAAAAGCAATATATGTTTTTGTCAATCATTAGCAGTAATCCAATCATCATTTGGTCCCCTTTTAATAGGTCTCACTTGACTAGAAAGACTAATTATCTTTTTTCTTTATACTGTTTTGAGCTCTTCAAATTTACTCTTTTACTGTTTGTGTCAGAGAATTCAAATTCATTTTTCCCTCCCTCTTATATTGGCATAATTACAATGTGTTAATTTGTTTATGTTATCCATCGTCTAAATGTCAATTTTGGGTGTCTTTATTTTAGGATAATGCGAATAAGGAAATGAGAATCATTCCTGTTAAAGTTATTTATTCTTCAAAATTAAATGAAAATGAAAATGAAAATGAGAATGAGAATAACATATGATCCACATATTTGATAATTGGGAATGAAAATATAATTCCAACCACCTCATGAAATGAGATTCATTCTCATTATTAGTAAGAAATTACAATCTTACACCTAAAGAAATTAATTAATAAATTAATAAATTAATTAATAATTAATAATTAATGTATAATAATAAATAAAATTTATTAATAATTAATAATTATTATTTAATAATATAATAATAATTTAATAAAAGAATAACTTAATATTTAGTAATTTAATACATTAATAATTAATAAGTAATAAAATTAATATATAATTTTAAGTAAGAGTATTTTTGTAACTTATTAACAATTCATTCCGATTATTAGATAAAGTAAACACATTAATAACAATACTACATCATTTCGATTACAATTCCTACAATTAAGTTAACAATTTATTCTGATTCCGATTCATCATTCATATTCCGGCTTATTCCGATTATATAAACATTTTGATTTCATCTCATTCCAATATGATAAGTTTTTTGCTACCAACAAAATTTGTTCGTTATAAAACACTCTTTCATTCATCATATATATATAGGATTTATTCCATTCTTGTCTTTATTAGTAGTAAATATTCAAACTCTACCTTTACGCTTATATCATAATTGAACAAGTTTATATTATGGTACTGATATATTTCAAATTGTAATGTCAATTAATTAGCATCTCTTACATTAGAGCTTAGGAAAACAATTTTTTTATTATTTTTTTAAAAGAGAGTGACAGGATATTTTCATGAGCTTACAGTATCAACTTTAATAAAGTTAAATAAGTATAAGATGCCTTCTATGATTTGGAATTCATGTTGGAAATTTCCAATCATTAAATTATTCAATATCGGTGAAATTTCTTATTTTTACTATTAAATTTCCCATGATGTTACCCTTTCAAATCCCACTTTCAGAAAAGAGAAAATGTTGAGGCCCCATTCATATGTGGATCATCAACACCAAATTACGATAAGTTTTGGTTATCTATTTTTATATATGAATATAAAAATATATAAAAAAGAAAGAAAGAGAAAAGTAGAAGGAGAGCAATGTATAATCCAGGTTGCGAGACAAGTAATCCAAATCTATCTATCTTTCTTTTATTTTTTTATTTTTTTATTTAAGGTTAAATTATAGTCTCTTTATTAAGAGATGCTTTAATTTAGAGCCAGATGGTGTGTTAGTAACCGAATATTCATTTAGATATCATTTGATAGAAAATACTGATTAAAAATGTAAACTAATTTATAAATTCACAATTCTTTGCTAAGACAACAATATAAGAAAGGCTGGAAATAGAACACGGCTTAATTTTACATGGGCTTATTCCTGATAAGAGAAATTGGAAATTTCCGGTGGAGCGGTGATTATCTTCAATAACTTTAGATGCAATCTGTTGTTAAGATTTAGTTGGAGGTGCTGCTTGTGTGACTCCTAATTGAAGGGTTCCATTGAACTATTATGACCATGGTATTTCACTAACACAGCCATGAGATTATCATGTCCAGATGAATTCTTATATATTTCATCAGAAAATGTTTGGAGAGCGGGATAAATTAATGGATTTTTTTTTTAATTTTGTTGATAGTGTTTTCAGGCACTATAATATTTAAAGCAGCACGATAAGGGCAGAAGGGTAATTTCCTTCTTGGATGAGATCATTAATTCTGACCCGACCCATAAAAAGTCAGCAGCAAGGGCCCGAACGCTTTACAATAAAAGACCGACCACAACAGGAAGAGACCGAGCACTTCATAATCGGTAACTGATCACTTGAGTTCAGGATGACCGGTCACTTATTAGGTCGACAGCAGCACCCCCAGTGCAAAAGACCCTTATTACCGACTTCATGAAGACCGAGCACATAGCGAGGCGTGTTCCGGAAGATAAGGCATCCTATTTTTACGGATAAGATGACCAATAAGTTATCCTACTTTCATGGGAAAGCTAAGAAGTCAGAGTCCTAGTAGGATAAAAGCGGTAAAAGTAAAATCTAGTTAGGAGACCTTGCGGGAGAAGGAAATTGTATCAATTAGGAATCCTTATACCAGAAGGAGTCTGATTTCTTCACTATTATAAATAGAAGGATAAAGTATGTGTAAAGAGCATCAGAATCACCAAGCTCTGACTTGTAAAACACAAAGAACGGTCTGAGAAGCGCATTTGAATATAAAGTATCATCTTGTTTGTGCCCGTGGACGTAGGTCGGATCCAAATCCACCGAACCACGTTAAATCTCTTTGTCGATTGGTGTATTTACCTATCTTTTGCTAAATTTTCTTTTGGTTCCCCCGTAACCGAACAAATTCACTATTGAGGGAAGATTATCTCGGAGTAATATTCCCATATTGCCCCGAGACCAAAATCAGCCGTCAACAGTTGGCGTCGTCTGTGGGGATCTCAACAAAAAGCGGTTCGCGTAGTAAGACAATGGCAGAAGCGGGAATCATCAATCTTCAGGGAGTCCAGCAACAGACTGGATGAAAAAGATGGAAGAAAGCATGAAATCCATGATGGACCGGTTGGAGAGAATTGAGGGAACGAACAATGAGAGACCAGACATCGGAACCAGTCGAAGAAAAAGTGAAAGAGCAGAAGGGAAAAGGGTGATAGACACAAGTGAAGACGATGGACCTAGAAGGAGGGGCCCCTACGGGATAAAATCCGTGGTTGTAGAAAAAGATTCACAAACAGAGGACACTGGGAAGAGGGAAAGAGGACGAAGAGAACAGTCACCTAATCCTTCCTACGATAGCCTCCACGACTCCCGAAGAGAAGGCAGGGAATATAGCGAGGATGTGCAAGAAATTTCAAACCATGAGGAACGCCGCACCCAGGGCATAGGACGCACAGAGAGGCACAGAAAACAACACGCCAGCACCACTAGCGAGATAAAATCTTGGTTAAAAAATGAGATGACCAAGTGGGGGGTAGCCCTCAAGGCTGACGCAAGTGATGCCCGGGACGGTGAGGAGGAATCTCCCATCGCGGAAAAAATAAGGTCAGCAAAATTCCCAAAACGATTCAACATGCCGACCATGGCACCCTACAAAGGCCACTCTGACCCGAAATCGCACATCGAAAGCTTTGTCTTGTTGATGGAAGTCCAGGGAGTAGTAGGAGATGCCATCTGCAAAGTGTTCCCCCTAACTTTAGGTGGACCCGCCATCCTATGGTACAGAAGTCTGGCTCCGGGGAGCATCAGAGGCTTCACACAACTTAAGAAGTCGTTCATTCGACACTTTAAAGGGGTCTGCGTTCCCAAAACGACGATTGGAGAATTAAGACTTATGAAGCAAGGAGATGACGAGCCCCTAAAAATTTTTATTGAAAGATACCACAACATGGTACTGGAAGTCGGAGGATATGAGTCCCTAGAAGCCCTAGAAAGCTTAAAGGGAGCCCTAAAGGTCGGGAGGTTATGGACTCATCTGAGAATCCAGGACACGCCGGATTATGCCACCACCCTAGAGGTAGCCCGGAAGTTTGTCTTGGTAGAAAGCGAAGAAAAGATCTCCCGAAGGGGGACGGCCATTCGGGAAAGAACAACAAGAACAGAGGCTCCCCGACGACCGGACAGGGAATTCAAAAGATTCAATCCCAAACCCAAAGAATTCAAACTGATACTTCGAAGAGATCAGGAAGGAGGGGTCGCGACCCAGGTGAATCATGTAGTCCGAGAAGAAACATATATTCCCCTGAGCAAACCACCAGGGCGAATCGTCATGGAAATACAGGAAAAAGGCCTCTTGATAGAACCCGACCTCAGGAGATTCCCCCCAGATAAAAGGAACCAGAAGTCTTACTGCATACATCATAACCTGAGGGGGCACACAACGGACGAATGCAAAGATCTGCGAGAACAGATGGAGGACCTAGCCCGAAATGGGTATCTAAATAGTTATATCGACCATGAAACCATGGCGGCCAGACAAAGGGCACGAAACCGACAGGTGAACATCATCGCAGGGGGAAGTACACTGGCCGGGGACTCTAACCGGTCAAGAAAGAACTATAGCCGAGCTCAAGGGGCAGAGGTGCTAGGAACAGAAAGACCCCCGATACTACAAGGGGGTCGGTCGGTGCCCATAATGTTCACCGACGAGGATGCACGAGGGGTGAGTTTTCCCCATGATGATGCGCTGATAATCAAAGCTACAATCAGCGGCACAGAGGTGGATAGAATCCTGGTAGACCCCGGAAGCGTGGTAGACATAATATCCAAAGAAGCTTTAGAAAGGCTGGGAGTAGAATACATAACCCTAACTAATGACGGCACCCCCTATATGGTTTTGGAGGCTCAACGGTCATCCCGCTGGGAAGAATACAACTGGCAACAACCATCGGAACTCACCCCAGAACCCGGACAGTCATGGTAAACTTCACCGTGGTGGACTACCTGAGCAGTTACCAAGTCATTTTCGGCCGGCCTTTTATGATGAAAACAAAGGCTGCGATGTCCTGTACTACTTGAAACTGAAATTTCCTACCCGGGAAGGGATCAGAATCATATGCGGAGGTCAGAAGATAGCCCGTAGTTGCTTCGCCACTCTCTCACGGGAAACCCTCTGCATCGAAGGAAGCACCAGGAAGAGGCAAATGGGGGAAGACGAGGAAAATCCAAGGAAGGACCCGGGTCCGCGTCCGGAAAA
This sequence comes from Zanthoxylum bungeanum, assembly GCA_019454045.1. Classification (NCBI taxonomy): domain Eukaryota; kingdom Viridiplantae; phylum Streptophyta; class Magnoliopsida; order Sapindales; family Rutaceae; genus Zanthoxylum; species Zanthoxylum bungeanum. Next base: position 33,041 of record SKCR01029008.1, on the reverse strand, counting down.
AGTTGCCCGACTAGAGGCAGCCGAAGAATTAGAAGAAGTCAACCTGTTCGGACCGAATAAAAGCATAAAGATAGGGGGAACTTGGACGAAATCCTAAAAAAGAACCTGCTGGAATGCCTACGGAAGTACCCCGATATCTTCGCATGGGGACACAATGACATGCCCGGGATTGATCCAAAATTCATCAGTCACCACTTGGCAGTAAACCCGACACACAAACCAGTTAAACAGAAAAGAAGAATCTTTAACCAAGAACGGTGCAGAGCAGTGGCATCCGAATTGGAAAAACTGTTAAAAGCAGGCTTCATCAGAGAAGTCAAGTACCCAGAATGGGTTTCGAACGTGGTATTGGTAAGGAAGCAAACGGGAGGTGGAAGATGTGCGTGGACTTCACCGACCTCAACAAAGCGTGCCCGAAGGACAGCTTCCCACTGGCAAACGTAGATCAGCTGGTAGATACGACAGCCTGCAAAGGATTGCTGAGCTTCATGGACGCCTTCTCAGGATACAACCAGGTCAAGATGCACCCTGCCGACGACGAGAAAACAACTTTTGTCACCGATCAGGGGCTTTACTGTTATAAAGTAATGCCTTCGGATTAAAAAACGCAGGAGCCACCTTTCAGAGATTGGTCAACAAGATTTTCAAACCACTCATCGGCACAACAATGCTGGTGTATGTTGACGACATGATAACAATGTCTGAGGCGCCAGGGTGTCACGTGACCAACCTGAAGAAAACCTTTGAGTTATTGAGGAAATACCATTTAAAACTCAACCCAGAAAAGTGTGCCTTCGGGGTGGCCTCCGGGAAGTTTCTAGGCTACATGGTGAGCTCCAGGGGCATAGAAGCAAACCCGCAAAAGATACGAGCCGTACTGGACTTGAAATCTCCCAGGACGGTGAAAGAAGTTCAAAGTCTAACGGCAGGCTAGCCGTGCTTAACCGATTCATCTCCCGAGCAACCGACAAATGCCACCCTTTCTTCAAAGCCATCAAGAAAGCCCAAAAGGGGATCGACTGGACTCCGGAGTGCGAAGAGGCCTTCCAACAACTGAAACAATATCTAGCACAGCCCCCGCTCCTAGCAAAACCTCTCCCAGGAGAGACATTATACTTATACTTGGCTGTTTCAAAACACGCAGTAAGTTCGGTGCTGGTGCAAGAGGCAGACCGAATCCAAAGACCAGTATACTATGTCAGCAAAGCCCTTTTGGACACAGAAACCCGGTATCCCGTACATGAACTAGTCGCCCTATCTTTGATCACCGCAGCTCGGAAATTACGGCCTTACTTCCAAGCCCACCCTATCAAAGTTTACATCGACCACCCCCTGCGACAGATCTTATAAAAACAAGAGGCCTCGGGAAGATTGACGAAGTGGTCGGTGGAGCTAAGCGAACACGACATCTCCTACCTTCCAAGGGTAGCAATGAAAGGACAGGCTTTGGCAGATTTTGTTGCAGAGTTCACCGAACCCCAGATCTTGATGGTAGGGGAAGACAAGTGGGAGATGACAGTAGACGGGTCTGTTAGCTCACACGGCGGCGGAGCCGGGATCGTGTTAAAAAATAACAAGGGGGAAGAAGTATTATTTTCCTTAAGGTTCGCCTTTGAAACCACAAACAATGAAGCCGAATACGAAGCAATCTTGGCCAGATTAAGGCTGTGCAAAGTAGTGGGAGTCCACTGTTGGGTTCTTATAAGGTCCCAAGAATCATCAAAATCAAGCATAAAAATGCATGAATACATCAAAGGATAATGGCGGAAACATATACTCACAATGATTGGATTTGATGCATCAAAGAACACAAGCCTTTTCTTCCCTGTTGAAGGTTCGGCCATGGCTTCCAAGGGCAGTGGGGTGCACGGTTTTGATGCTCCATTTGTCTTCAAGATTCGGCCAAGGAAGACCACCATTGAAGCTCCAAGCTTCAAGCTCCAAAAACAAATCCAAGCTCATAAATTCGTTTCCCTATCACCATAATATAACCCATGTGTATGCTAGCACTCTCTATCCTTCATGCTTCTAACGTCCAAGCCTAGATTGGAGAAGAAGAAATGAAGAAAATGGCTTGAAGCCGTGAACAAGAGAGAAGAGGAGAGAGGGTTTTAAAAAAAAAACGTAAACCCTTAGCCTTGGAGAGAGAAGACCGAATTTCTAAAAAGGGAGGGAGATAAAAATTGTAATATATATTATTTATTTATTTTCCAAAAACAAATAAAATATATATACCAAACTTTTCCAAATACCAAAAAGTCAAAAGCAAAAGACAATCAATGCTTTTCACCTTTTACCCATCACTTTTACTATTCACATCAAGTAACTTTATCAAAGTAACAACATGTCATGTCATGTCACATCACTCAAAGTGACAAGTGATTTGACGATTCATGCGACTAGCTATTTGACGCTTGATGTGAATTGCGTGCCGCGCTCGAATTCGAAATGCGAATGCGTTCGAAATCACTCTCGGGCTCGGGTTCGCTAATTCCAAATTAACGAATTTTCCGTCGCGTCGTAATTAAATGATTGCGCCTAGCGAAATCACTATTCACGTCGCTAACGAATTAATTCTAAATTAATTCGTTCGCCCGAATTAAAATCTAATTTTAATTCCGCGTCGAAATCCAATTTTGTATAATATATCGAATATATTATTTTATCGATTAATTCCAAATTAATCATTCTCTCTCTTTAATTAATATTTTATCCCAGATAAAATATCTCCGCAATTAATCCCAGATTAATTTTATCTCTCTCTTCTAATTAATCCTAGATTAATTAAAGTGCGAGTCATACATCATCGGTGAATCTTCGGGAAGCGACCCATGAGATATCCGGATATGTTGGCAGTAAATCGGGTCGTCGGACTATCCGAACACGTAAGTACCTCGTACTACGTTTACACCGATTCAAAAGACAAGGTTGGCTTCTAGCAAAGCGCCATGCCTACCCAATTCTCCAGAAACATGCTTACAAGAATAAGCGATCTATATCAAGCGTAGTATACCAAAGTATTGCGTATTTCTGTCCAGTATCGGATGTTCACGTGCTAGGCCTGGGGCTGGAATTGTGTCTGCCCCGTACGAAGCACATATCAGATGTCTGGTAACTAGTCTCTATAATCGGATATACATGACCTTGTCATAATATCCCGATAGCTCGAGCATTTAAGAGAACGAGTTCCGTATCCTACGTGACCATCATCTCCATATGACTGGAGTGACACTTCCGTCTTGACATCACACCCACACACTACGATTCTCAATATACCCAGTATCGGTGTACACATAACCGGTTAAAGCCCTAGACTACCTCAACTAAAGTATATTGATTGTCGTATGTATTAGCGGTGCAAGTCTCAGGTTAAGACCAAATACACCTACCCTGATTGCAGACTCCTATAGACACATAGTCATACTACCAATGGGATTCCGCGGGGGGTCTATCCAGAGCGAAGCTGTTTCCCGTACCATCGGTAAAACACAACCTCCTATTACACTTGCATGAGTATCCTATACCCAAATATATGAGAACTATGTCGTTGTGCCCTCACAAACGCGCACAAGTGTAATACTAGTCTTTTACATATTTATCGATGTCCAATCTCGATAATACTCTGATTAGTGATATTTAATGATTTATCCTTCGTGGACTGATACTGTCTCATATCATTCTCTGTCCAGTAACAAATCATAGAGACCTCTCATCATTTATATATCTAGGTGATCTAATCACAAATGATAAGAGTGCAATCTCCTTTGTCACATAGTTAATTTGTACAACAACACCATGATCTGTACAAATAGTGACGCTATGGGTCATAATTGTCAAACATCCACAACGTGGTAGTAAGAAGTGACTCACAGCTTGCTATTCAGCAACTAAAAGGCGAATTCCAGGCCAGGGAACCTAGCATGAGAGCCTACTTGACCGAGGTAAAGAGGTTAATAGGAAAAATGAGGAACGTTCACTTCGAACAAATCGGACGAGAAGACAACGGCGAAGCAGATTCTCTTGCACGGCTCGCATCTTCAATAAAAACAGAGAATCCCAGAACAATCCCCCTAATCTGCCTCCGAGAAAAGAGCGTAGGAGAACTCGAAGTAGGAACCCTGGATGAAGAAGATAAAACTTCATGGCTACAGCCGATCAGAAAATATTTGGAAACAAGAGAGATACCCGAGGACAGAAAGGAGGCCAAGAAACTAAAATTCAAAAGCACCAAGTTCTCCCTGATCGAAGGGGTGCTCTACCGGAGAGGCTATACCGTACCCCTCCTGAGATGTTTAACAGAGGAGGAAGCATATTATGTGCTCAGGGAAATTCACAGGGGCATCTGTGGAAGTCACGCCGGAGGAAGATCAATCGCCTTTAAAGCCTTAAGACAAGGATTTTACTGGCCGACCATGCATCAGGACGGCATGGGGAAAGCCCAGAAATGCGAAGGTTGTCAGAAAAATGCCAACATCCACCATCAACCGACAGAACAATTAACCACCCTGTCCAGCCCCTGCCCGTTCGCACAGTGGGGGCTAGATATCATAGGGCCAATGCCAAAAGGACGAGGGCAGGCGAAATATGCAATCGTGGCCATAGACTATTTCACAAAGTGGGTGGAAGCCGAGCCGCTATCCACCATCACGGAGAAAAAGGCCACAACATTTGTAAAGAAGAACATAATCTGCAGGTTCGGAATCCCCCGGGCAATCATCACCGACAACGGAAAACAATTCGACAGTAAAGGATTCAGGAAGCTCTGCGAAGACCTCCAGATCGCTTTAAAATTCGCCTCGCCAGCTCATCCCAAGTCAAACGGAAAGGTTGAGGCAACAAACAAAACCATCAAGGCAAACCTTAAAGCTCGGCTCGGATCATGCAAAGGCTTATGGGTCGAAGAACTACCAGAAGTGCTATGGGCACATCGAACGACCTACAAAGATTCCACATGGGAAACATCATTTTCCCTATCATACGGATGTGAGGCCGTCATTCCAGCGGAAATCGGGGTAGCAACTCACAGGGTCCACCACTTTGGGAATGAGCAGAATGAAGAACTTATCAAAAACCACCTCGACCTGATCGAGGAAAAGAGAGAGAAATCAGCTATGAAAGCAGCAGTCTACCAACAAAGAATGGCACGTTTCTACAACAGAAGAGTTCAGACCCGCTCCTTCCTCCCGGGCGACTTAGTATTGAGAAGGGTCATCTTAAATACCCGGTGACCAGATGAGGGCTCGCTAGGTGCCAAGTGGGAAGGGCTATACAAAATCACAGAGGTGGTAAGGCCATGAGCTTACTTCTTGGAACAGCTGGACGACACAAGATTAAAAAAGCCATGGAACGCCGAGATGTTGAGAAAATACTTTCAGTAAAATCTCCCTTCCCCATCTTCTTTGGCAGCAACCCAATACGGGACATAAATTCAAACACAAAGCCTCTCTCAAAATGACCCGCAGAGAGTTGTAAGAAGGGCAGTATGTCCCCGAATATAATAAAACTTTCTTTTTTTCACCCGCTCTTCTAAAAATAATTTTGCAAAACCGTATTCCAAACCCCGGGGACATACTCAATACAACGGTCCAAGGTCAAAAGCACAAAACCCATAACTACCCGACCACGTCTACCACCATAAAGAAGCACAATTCAAACGCTCGTAAAATACACAGGCTCCACAGTGACCCGACGTATAGAGGATGTGCCCTTACCATTCAAACGCTCTCTTGATCCAAATCCTGGTTCGCCGGGACACTGAATTGAAAGATTCAGAATTGTGTTTTAGAAACCTCGGACAAGAAGCTGTTTTGAGGAATCCGTGCTGTTGTTTACGCTTGTGAAAAGTTTTTGGGACAAGTGCTAAGTCACCCCCACCTTTTGATTTTATTTTCGAAAGTTTTGTTTTTATTTTTTCGTCGGCCTGACAGGGGGACTCCCAAGTCAGATTCGACAGGGTTTTAAAGATGGATACACTTCCCATCTGAATAAATCCCAAGGATTAACCAGTGCTTGGGGCTGGGTTTCGTTCCGCCGAGGCCACTTGGTTAATCGGCTCGGGGCGGGATTATGTTCCGCCGAGGACATTCAATTATTCGGCTCGGGGCTGGATTACGTTCCGCCGAGGCCATTCAGTTCTTCGGCTCGGGGTTGGATTTCGTTCCGCCGAGGCCACTTGGTTAATCAGCTTGGGGTCGGGGTACGTCCCACCGAGTCAGCACTTTTGGACTGGGGAGGCGTCATTCCCCCAGGTCCAAATATCTCTCTCAGCTCGGGGTCGGGTTAAGTCCCACCAAGTCTATCAGCCCAAACTGGGGACGTAACATTCCCCCCCGGAGCCAAGTGTTTCTTACTACTCGGGGTCGGATTACGTCCCTCCAGCTCATATTGTCGTCATGGAGAGGTCTCATTGTTCGAAGGGAAACATAAAGAATGAAAAAAAAAAAAGAGGAAGAAAGCAAACACATAAGTATATATTCAAATAAAAGTACAAAGTGTTATTACAAAAAAAAGGATAAGTATACACAGGGCCCCGTCCGGGTTACCCCTTCTCAATCAACCCGAACGAGGGCGAGAAAGTCTTCCTCGGCTGGCTCAGACGTCAGTTGGGTCGGCTCGGCCTCGGAATGGGGAACAACAGCTTCAACCACGTCAAACTGGGAAACCCCTACTTCAGGGACAGGAGCAGGAACCTCAGGGCGGATTTCTTGGGGAACATGAGGGACCAGAGCAACCGAAATTGGGTCGGGATCCATCGCCTCCTCGGAAGAAGGGGGGAGCCACTTCTGAAACTCCTCCTCGGACATCTCCCCTTTGCAAAAACGGATAGCTGCATGGATTGGCCCCATATCCAGGTCGGGCAGAACCACCGGTATAATTTCAGCACAATCACCAACCCCCTCAAGACGGATTGCATCCCTCTCGGCCTCCAACTCAGCCTCTCTCCTCGTAAGCTCATCACGGACCCGAGCCAATTCCTCATCCTTGGCCCGCAGCTTATACTCCACACTGCCTATTTCCACCTTGAGGATCCCGATCTCAGTCCGGGCGTTCGGCAGACTTGCTTTAGCTTCATCGGCATTCTTCCACTCTAGAGTGGCGGCGGCTTTAAGAGCTTTATTTGTCTGAAGATACTCAACCGCAGCCAGCTCGTAATCCCTATTCTTTTCCTCCGCACTCGCGAGTTTAGCCTCCACTTCAGAAAGACGATTCTGAAGCCTCTGGGCTTGGCCGCCTTAGGAAAAAAGGCTTATAAACAGGTCCTTGTTTTTTGCCGGCAAATAATTTGCCTGTCGAAGAAAGAAGTTTGGAAAATAAAACAAAGTATGAAAGACACCACGATTATAGAAGAGAAGTAATAGAAGTAACCTGGGCCAGCTGGGAGCACAACTTTGCAACCACCTCATCGGGCGAAAGGTCCTCAAACCTCAGAATCTTCTCAGGAGGAACGGCCTCGGCCAGCTCATTGAAAGCGGACACCAAATGGGAAGTAGCCTCCCTAATGTCCTTCCCAAGGTCATCAACTCCAAGAATCACAAAGCCTTTTAATTTCTTGGAAGGACCCCCCTGCCGGACCGGAACTCCTCTGCTCGGAGCCTCCTCCTCCTCCAATTCCCGGCGTAACTGAGTATCCACAGCTCTAAATGGACGCTTCCTTCTCCTAGAAGGTCTTGGAGGACTAGCAGGACGGGTGACACCCAGTAGAGGCACCCCGGATGATGAAGATAGATCTTGAGAGCTCGGCCGCTCCGCCCCCGCGGTCACCTTTCTAGACTCAGAAGATTCAGGCCGTTTTCGAGAGGTACCGGCCCCGCTGGGGTTAGTTTTCTTTGAAACACCGGTCAACTTAGCAAGATATTATGGCTTCTTCGACATACCTGCAAGAGCAAAGACAAGAGAAGGGTTCAGAACCCGAGCATAAAAAAAAGGGGGGATAGACAACACCAAACATGCCAAATAAACATGGGAGTTGGCTAGAAGGCCAACAGACATCTACCTATCTGACCCGAGACCTCCGGAGGAACGGTCCGAATAAGCCCGACGAAATGAAAGCTGCATCATTAAAACTCCCTCCAATGACCGGCGTATCACCGAGCCCAGAATACCCACCTCCGGACTTGACGGGAAACCTTGGGAGCATCCCTCCAACAGGCTGGGAGAAATAAAAGAAGTCAGGACCCTAAGCATGAAGCTGAGAAGAAGGAACACATAAAAATGATAAGGAACCCCTAACCTCCCGATCTGAAGATATCAGGGACTGAAACATCCTCTTCAAACGATCTCAGAACCCGACCCCAATCCCCAGTAGCCCAGAACCAAGATCTTTGAAATTCTTGTTGGAGTCAGGGAGTTTCTGGGCAACGTTGGATGAATTATCATAAGCAGAAAGGTAATACCAACCATGGTGAGTCCTTGGGTTGGACTTCAAATGATATAACCTCTTCACCTCTTCCAAAGAAGGTTCACCCAACCCCGCCCGGTGCCAGGCCACATGTATGCCGGCCAAAATCCTCCAACTATTTAAACTCAGTTGACAGGGGCAATCTCCATCTCGTCCAACATCCAAGCGAAGTAACGTTGCATCGGCAGCCGTAGTCCACACTCAAAGAAAGCAGGAAGAAGTGCCACCGAGCCTTCGTCAGGTTGACTAGCACGATCCATCAGGCCGGGAACTTCGAGGGCAATATCTATTGGAATATCGCATCGTTGCCGCAGCAGCGCTAGGTCGTCCTCAGTTATCTTGGAAGGCCGATCCATATCCAAAGCCGAGCTATCAAGTTCACCGGGCTCTGGATCCCTCCGAGGGACCCTCTGGTGATAAGTATCTTGCTCAACTTCGGAAGGGGTAGGGGTAGTGTCAAGGTCTTCCACACTGGGTGCCCCCGAGCCCGAGGAAAGCTCTTCAGCAGGGGGAGTTGAGGGTCTAGCAGGGTTAAAAGAGGAAGATCTGTTGTCAGACATTCCTGACATTCGAAGAAATGGAAAGGAATGGGAAGTCAGTCTATAGCTAAAACCCTAAAACTACTCAGGGATTTTGAGAAAGCTAAACAGGAGGGCCCTAAAAGGCCCTAACAAAATCCGACAAGCCATAAGTCACTACCTAGAAACAAAAAAAACTAACAAAGGATTCACAGCACACAAAAAGAGAAGAGGTCGTTCAGAGAACTTACTTGTTTCTTTCAGAAAAATTGAAGATTGCACAGCACAGTTTGCTCGTCCGCAAAATTTGTGGGTCACAGTGGAGAGAGAAAAGAAAAACTCACGGCTGGAAGAAACTTTGGGAGTACTGCGTCAAGTGAGTCACGGTTGAAACGTTCACAAGAGAAATTTGCCAAAAGACTACACAGTAAAAGCCTCGTCCTCTTATAGTCATGAGTGGGACGCTCATGGCCGTTAGATCGAGAAAAGAAGTCCGGATGGACGCCAAATGTCAAAAGCGGAAGAGGCCTGCCAAGATCAAACGAATGGTTAAAGATCAAAACGCCTCTACACGGTCGATTCACTTTCCCTTTTGGCGGGAATCCGACGGATTATCGACAAGTGTCAAAATTAGGAAAAACCCTAAAAGATGATTTGATGGGCATTTAAATAGACGTGACTGTTGCGCGTCTCAAGAAAAGGTGCTTGAAGAGAGGCGACGAAAATTTCAATTCAACTCCGGGTCGACCACCAACAAAGTGATCAGCACACCGTCTTTTTATAGTTCCCGGCACAACCTCGTATACTCGTTGGAACCGAGAACTAGGGGACATATGTTGATGGTGTTTTCAGGCACTATAATATTTAAAGCAGCACGACAAGGGCAGAAGGGTAATTCCCTTCTTGGATGAGATCATTGATTCCGACCCGACCCATAAAAAGTCAACAGCAAGGGCCCGAACACTTTACAATAAAAGACCGACCACAACAGGAAGAGACCGAGCACTTCATAATCGGTAACCGATCACTTGAGTTCAGATGACCGGTCACTTATCAGGTCGACAACAGCACCCCCAGTGCAAAAGACCCTTATGACCGACTTCATGAAGACCGAGCACATGGCGAGGCGTGTTCCGGAAGATAAGGCATCCTATTCTTACGGATAAGATGACCAATAAGTTATCCTACTTTCATGGGAAAGCTAAGAATTCAAAGTCCTAGTAGGATAAAAGCGGTAAAAGTAAAATCTAGTTAGGAGAACTTGCGGGAGAAGGAAATTGAATCAATTAGGAATCCTTATACCATAAGGAGTCTGATTTCTTCACTATTATAAATAGAAGGGTAGATTATGTGTAAAGAGCATCAGAATCACCAAGCTCTGACTTGTAAAACACAAAGAACAGTCTGAGAAGCGCATTTGAATAATAAAAGTATCATCTTGTTTGTGCCCGTGGACGTAGGTCAGATCCAAATCCACCGAACCACGTTAAATCTCTCTGTCGATTGGCGTATTTACCTATCTTTTGCTAAATTTGCTTTTGGTTCCCCCGTAACTGAACAAATTCACTATTGAGGGAAGATTATCTCGGAGTAATATTCCCATATTGCCCCAAGACCAAAATCAGCCGTCAACAAATTCAAAGCAGACCCTCAATTCTTAATTCTCAATAACGGATGTGTCTACGCTGATCCTCAATTCTTAATTCAAAGCAGATTAGATAATTGAATTTCTTCTGACTTATCGTTTGGTAAAGAGCATTGTCAGAGAATAAAAGTTAACTTATAAATATTAAAATGAGAGTATAAGCTACGAGATAAATTTACCAAACTTTATATCAAACACAACATAAATGTTTCAAAAATCTTTGGGGGAGTTTTTATTATGTGATGTGAGGCTTCATAGTCTTCAACATTTGAGCACGTTAACGAAATCCAAAAGAACTACTTTGGTCTGTTAAGGAAATCATATCTACATACAATATAAATGATCCCCATATTGCAATTTTGATATGTACTTTATTATTATACATAATTAGTTTATTTTCTTCCTATTTTACCTATTTAAAGATTTTTTTTTGAAATCGTTGGAAACCCCACTGTCAAACCACCCATTCTCGGGCTTAAACGGAGCAGGTAAAACCCCCGGCTGTCCCAAACACTAACAATAAACGCACTCCCTGAATTCGAACCCAGTACCTCAAGGTGAGATCCCGAGCCCTACACCACCAAGCCACTTCCCTTGGGGACCTATTTAAAGACTTGTACAATATAAAAAATATTCCGATTGAAATACAAATATTATTTAATTGAGTCTCTAAATTTCTAATATTTACATTATTAATGTACATCATTAGTTTATTTCCTTCCTATTTTAATTTCATATTTTGCCTATATAAAGGCTTGTACAATGTAAAGACATTCAAATTGAAATACAAATATTATTCATTTCGGTCTCTAACATGGTATTATACGGTTCTTTTTGTTGGAGTTCTACGGTCCCGATGATCGAATAACAAGCATTAAACAAACATGCGAATACATCACGGAGTTGCGGAATACTCACATCGATCGATTGAGCGACGCGGTGGACAACAAAAACTTCATTTTCTGCCTCCAAGCTCGGCAGTGGGCTGTAATGGATCTCCAAGATTCGGCCATGTGTGGTCCTCCATGCAAGCTCCAAGCATGTGTTGATTCCTTGCTCATGAAGTGAGTTCCCTATCACCTTTGTATGGACTCATTTGAGTGCTAGCTCTTGATGATTTTGCCACAAAATCACCATATGTTTCTCCTTCACTTTCGGTCTAAAACAGAAAACAGAAGGGAAATGGCTGGTAATGCCGAGAGAGAGAGGAAGAGAATTTTGGCTCCAAAAATCGTGAACAAAGAGAGAGAGATGAAAAATGTATTTCATTTTAATTGATTTCCAAAATCAATAACATATACCAAAAATTAAAATATTAATATATGTTAATTAAGCTTTCAAAAAGCTTTCCAACCACTTCCATCAAGTCACATCACTCAATCAATCAAGTGAGAAGTTGTCACATCACTCAAAGTGACTAATGATTTGACGCTTGATGCGACTAGCGATTTGAAGCTTGGTGTGACTTGCGTGCCGCACTCGAATTCGAAATGCGAATGCGCTCGTAAACAATCCCGGGCTTGGTTTCGCTAATTCCAAATTAACGAATTTGCCGTTGCGACTAATTAAATGATTATGCCTAGCGAAATCACTATTCACGTAGCTAACGAATTAATTCTAAATTAACTCGTTCGCCCGAATTAAAATCTAATTTTAATTCCGCTTCGAAATCCAATTTGGTATAATATATCGAATATATTACTTAATCGATTAATTCCAAATTAATCGGTATCTCTCTTTAAATGATATTTTATCCCATATAAAATATCTCTGTAATTAATCCCAGATTAATTTTCTCTCTCATCTTATTAATCCCAGATTAATAAAGTACGAGTCATACATCATCGGTGAATCTTCGGGAAGCGACCCATGAGATCCCCGGATATGTTGGCAGTAAATCCGGTCGTCGGACTATCCGAACACGTAAGTACCTAGTACTACGTTTGTACCAATTTACAAGACAAGGTTGGCTTCTAGCAAAGCTCCATACCTACCCAATTCTCCAGAAACATGCTTACAGGAATAAGCGATCTATATCAGGCGTAATATACGTAGTATTGCGTATTTCGATCCAGTATCGGATGATAACATGCAAGGCCTGGGGCTGGTACATTGTCTGCCCCGTACGAAGCATATATCAGATTACTAGCAACTAGCCTCTTTATTATCGAATAATCATGACCAAGTCATATTATCCCGATGGTTGCAACCCTTTAGAGAACCAGTTCTGTATCCCTGCGCGATCATCATCTCCATATGACTGGAGTGATACTTCCGTCTTGACATCACACCCAACACACAACGATTCTCAATATACCAAGCAGAGGCGTACACAGAACCGTTAAAGCCCTGGATGACCAAAACCAAAGTATATTGATTGTCGCAAGTATTAGCGGTGCAAGTCTCAGGTTAAGACCAAATACACCTACCCTGATTTCGGATTTCCATAGACACATAGTCATACTACCAATGGAATTCCGAGGGGGTCTATCTAGAGCGAAGCTGTTTCCCGTACCATCGGTAAACACAACCTCTTATTACACTTGCATGAGTATCCTATACCCAAATATATGAGAACTATGCCGTCTTGCCCTCACAACGCGCACAAGTGTAATACTAGTCTTTTACGCATTATCGATGTCCAATCTCGATAATACTCTGACTAGGGATATTTAACGATTTATCCTTCGTGGATTGATAATGTCTCATATCTTCTCAATCCAGGAACAAATCATAACAACCTCATATCATTTATACATCTTGGTGTCTAATCGCAAATGATAAGAGAGCAATCTCCTTTGTCACATAGTTAATTTGTACAACAACACCATGATCTGTAAAAATAGTGACGCTATGGGTCATAACTGTCCAACAATCTCCCACTTGTCCTATAGCCAGTCACTCGAGTGTCTGACACCCGAACTATGTACGGTTGGCTCAAATTGCTGAGAAAGTCTTTCGTCAGCAGATTTGCATGATTATCGTCTGATGCGATTTATACGATCATCACATCACCACGATGTATGATCCAAACGAATCAGATGAATATCGAAGTATGTATCTGGATCGTTGATGAGACCATTAATTCTTTAGCTGTGCTGTAGCCCAGCTCAGCTACTAACAGAACTATATCTAATCTAATTAGATTTAGTATCGACCCAGAATGCTTCTATTGCTGCCTCAGTTGCAGTAATAACCCGCATTTGTTGTTTACACGGTAACAATATCTTGCTTGGAAGATTTCCAGCTCACTGTTCCGTTATTCAAACTTTATAGTACCGTTTGCGACTTATAGTCGTTTAATCGGTCAGGAAACTTGCAGTAGTGAACCCAGTCACTTCAAGTTCTCCTTCTCCATAGTTTAAGACAACATCCTTAGTTCTCTAATAAACTAAAGGATGTTCTTAATTTCAATCCAGTGACTATCGCTTGGATTGGCCTGTTTGTGAATCCATATGCTCAAGGCGTATGAGACATCAGGTCGCGTAAATTTTCAATGTATGATTTCTCGGAGAGTTTTCATGAAAGCCAAGCTTTCACCGATTATTTTATGGGATTATCATTTCCAAGAAATGATTTATTATCATTATTTATAGGACAACCACTGTTAGTGCGCTCCCACTAACCTCCTTATATACACAAGAATCATTTTCGTTTTGAATTAAATCATATTCCATTATGATTACATCAAAACGATAATTCTATGAACCTAATGCTTGCTTCAATCCAAACATGGATCGAATAACCTGCAAACCTTGTTTGCTAGTTTTGGTACGACAAAACCGATAGGATGTTGTAAACATCCTCCAAAAGGTTTCCTTTTCAGGAAAGCGATTTTCCCGTTAAACTGACATATTTCATAAATGAAACATGCAGCATTAGCAAGCATTATCCAAATGGATTTACCGTGGCAACAGGTAAAAGGTTTCGTTGTAATCGACACAATGTTGATAACGATACCTTTTCGCTACAAGCCTAGCTTAGTACGTTGGTATGTTTCCTTCCACGTATGTCTTCCTTGAAGACTTATATAGTACCAATAGGCATAATGCCTTGCGGTACATCAACTAGTATCCAAACTTGTTGGTATACATGGAATCCATTTCGGATTCATGGCACTTTGCCATAATAGGGAGTTGATACCTTATATCAATTCCTCATACGTAGTCAGTTGGTATTCCTCAATAAGATTGACATCTTAACGAGGTGAGATCAGAAACCCATACCCCAGGTTGTTTTCTGACTCTCTCCGACTTACGTGGTTCTTGTGTATTCGAAGATTATTGGTATAGTTTCATCCTTGATGAACTATTTATGTTCCATTAAGGAATAGGTGCCTGGAATAGTATTACTCCGATTTTCATCGAGTTTTACTATCCTCCCACTTACCACTGCATATAGGTATTCCTTTTAGGAAAACCGCATGGTGAGCAATAATTACATTGTTATCTTGTGATCTGTATAAGTACTATACTTAGGTATCCCTAGGATAACCTACAATTGGCACTTATCCAATTTGGGTTTTAGTTTGGTATCATCCAAACATATGCATAGCATACCCAAATCTATCAGGAATGAGAAACCTAGTTTCTTTCTTGTTCATATCTAATATGAAATATGTCAAACAGATTTTTATGGAACCTTATTCAAATTAAGTTCTGCACTGTTTATGCTTATCCGTTGAAGGAAATGGTAGCTTAGAGCGACTCATGATTAACCTTATCATGTCCAACAAAATTCATTACTCAGTTCGGACACACCGTCAAATTGACGTGTTCCGGGAGGAGTCCTCATTGAAAGAATACTATACTCTTTCAAGTATATTAGAAACTTACTGCTTAAGTATTTTCATTATGGTCTAACCGTGACGGTATAATACTTTAGCCGATTTGTTTGTCTATTTCGTGTTGAAACTTTAAAAGTTTCGGATTTGTGTTTCAAAAGAAACACATAACCATAACGCGATGCCACATCCGTAAAGGTCACAAAATATTCATATCCACCTCTAGCCTAGCTAGACATGGGCCCACTAGCTTCACTATGAATTAGGGCTAACAGATCGGTGGCATTTACACTCTTACCAAGTAAATGTGTTTTAGGCACTTTGCCCAATAAACTAGATTTGTAGACTTTATTTGAATGGAATCAAATCAGTCCTAGTACCCACTCTTCGAAAGTGTGGATATACGAGTCTTGTTTAAATGTGTCCCAGACAACAATGCCACAATATGTTTCTCCTGATCAAATCAGTTTGAGCTAATTGTTTGTCATATTATACGTTCAAGATTTATTTATATTCAAAATATAAATTCTGTTTTACACATCTAATGTGTTTAACTCAATGTCATCTTTATATAATGAAACACTTTAGTGTTCTAGAATATAAAGGTATATCCTCAAAGGATAAATACTGATATAGAGATAATGTATCTAGTCAAACTAGTTACATTTAACAGTTTCCTATTTTTGCTCCTTTGTGTAGTACTCCAAGCTCCTCCTTTTATTGTATGTTGAGCTCCAAGCTTTGGTGAATGAATTCCAAACTCATGGGAGTAGTTTCCCTATCACATTTGTTGACCCTTTTGTGTGCTAGCACTTGAGATTTTTGAATCAAAAATCAAAGAAAAATGAACCCTAGGTTCACGCCCAATTAGAGAGAAAAAGATGAAGTTCACGCCCTTGGAGGGAATTGGGAGAGCGAGAGTGATTTTTGTGTAATGCATAATTGATTTACAAAAACAATTATCATATACCAAATCCAAGTTTGGGTATTAGTCATTCCAAAATGAGAAAGTGTGATTTACAAGTTACCAAAATCCTACCAACTTCTATCAACCAAAAGTTGATAAAGTTGACTAGGTGATGTGACTTGTGTGGGCCCCACTTTAATTCAAAATCCGAGTGGGCCCGCAAACACATTCCGGGCTCGGGTTTGTTAATTCCGAATTAACGAATTTTCCGTTGCGACTTAATTAAATCAAATTTAATTAACTAATAATGCCTAGCAAAATTATTATTTAAAGTTGCTTGTGAATTAATTCTAAATTAATTCGTTCACCCGAATTAAAATCTAATTTTAATTCCGTTATGAAATCTAATTTAATTTAATATATCGAATATATCAACTAATTCCAAATTAATCGTTCTCTCTCTTTTAATTGAATTTTATCCCAGATAAATTCTAGCCGTAATTAATCATAGATTAATATTCTCTCTCTTCTAATTAATCCAAGATTAATTAAGTTCGTGTCAAACGTCATCGGTGAATCTTCGGGAAGCGACCCATGAGATCCCTGGATATGTTGGCAGTAAATCCGGTTATCGGACTATCCGAATACGTGCGTATCCCGTACCACGTTTTTACCGATTTACAAGACATAGTTGGCTTCTAGCAAAGCACCGTGCCTACCCAATTCTCCAGAAATATTATTTTAAGGAATATGTAATCTTTTTCAGGCGTAGTATACGTAGTATTGCGTATTACGATCCAGTATCGATATCACATGCTAGGCCTAGGGCTGAAATTGTGTCTGCCCCGTACGAAGCATATATCAGATAATCCTGACCTAGTCATATTATCTCGATGACTGCAGTACTTAAGAGTACTAGTTCCGTATCTTGCGTGATCATCAGCTCCATATGACTGGAGTGATACTTTCATCTTGACATCACACCCAATACACTACGATTCTCAATATACCCAGAAGAGGCGTACACAGAACCTGTTAAAGCCCCGGACGCCCAAAACCAAAGTATACTGATTGTCGCAAGTATTAGCGATGCAAGTCTTAGGTTAAGATCAAATACACCTACCCTGATTCGGATTCCCATAGACACATAGTCATACTACTAATGGGATTCCGAGGGATCTATCTAGAGCGAAGCTATTCCCGTACCATCGGTAAACACAACCTCCTATCACACTTGCATAAGTATCCAATACTTAAATATATGAGAACTATGTCGTTATGCTCCCATAATGCGCACAAGTGCAATACTAGTATATACCGTATTATCGATGTCCAGTCTCGATAATACTACGACTATGGATATTTAATGATTAAACCTTAATGGATTAATATTGTCTCATATCTTATTAATCCGGTACTAATCATATGAACTTTTATCATTTATATATCTTGGTAATCTAATTACAAATGATAAAAGAGCGATTTCCTTTGTCACATAGTTTATTTGTACAACAACACCATGTTCTGTACAAATTGTGATGTTATGGGTCTTAATTGTCCAACAATCTCCCACTTGGCCTATAGCCAATCACTCAAGTGTCCTACACCTGAACTATGTACGGGTCGCTTAAACTTCTGCTGAGAAACGGCTTTCGTCAGCGGATTTACAATGTTATCATCTGATGTGTTTTATTCGATCATCACATCGCCACGATGTATGATCCGAACGAATCAGATGAAATATTCGAAGTATATACTTGGATCGTTGATGAGACCGTAATTCTTTAGCATGTGCTGTAGCCCAGCTCAGCTGCTAACAGAACTATACCTAATCCAATTAGGATTATATAGATCCAAAATTACTTCTTTTGCTGCCTTAGCTGCAACAATGTTCCATTTTTGTTATTTATTCGGCAACAATATCTTGCTTGGAAGATTTCCAGCTCACTGTTCCATTATTCAAACTATGTAGTACCCTTATTGCGACTGACATCCATTTTTGTCGATTTGGAAACTTGCAACGGTGAACCCAGTCACTTCAAGTTATCATTCTCCATAACTTAAGAAAGCATCCTTAGTTCATCTAAGATTCTTAAGGATGTTCTCAACATTAATCTAGTGACCATCACATGGATTGGCCTGATTATGACTCCATATGCTCAAAGCATATGAGACACCAGGTCACGTACATTTCAAAATGTACGAGTTCTCGGAGAGTGCTAACAACTTTTAGATCTATCCCAGTAGATCCTTATTCCTAGAATAAAGGTTGCCTCTCCCAAGTAGTCTACGGAGAATTTTTATGAAAGCCAAGCTTTCACCGATGATTTAATATGGGAATATCATTTCCAAGAAATAATATGTCATCAACGTATAGGACAATCATTGTCAGTGCGCTACCACTAACCTTCTTATATACTCAAGAATCATATTCGTTTTGAATGAAATCATATACCATTATGATCTTATCAAAACGTTGGTTCCAAGAACGCAATGCTTGCTTCAATCCATAAATGAATCGATTTAACTTGCAAACCTTGTTTGCTTCTTTCGGCACGACAAAACCGTCAAGATGTAGTAAACATCCTCCAAAAGGTTTCCATTAAGGAAAGCAGTTTTGACGTCCATATGCCATATTTCATAAAAGAAATATGTAGCAATAGCAAACATTATCCAAATGGATTTAATCATGGCAACAGGTGAAAAAATTTCATCGTAGTCGACACTATGTTGTTAACGATACCTTTTCTGTATAAGCCTAGCTGTATACATTTGTATGTTGCCATCCATGTATGTCTTCCTTGAAGACTCATATAGTACCAATAGGCACATTGTCTTCTGGTACATTAACCAGTGTCCAAACTTAGTTGGTATACATGGAATCCATTTCGGACTTCATGGCACTTTGCCATAAAAGGAGTCGGTACCTTGTATCACTTCCTCATACGTAGCCGGTTCATCTTCCTCAATAAGACTAACATCCATGTATGTATTCAAAGATTATTGGTACAGTTTCATCCCTGATGAACTGTTGGTGTTCCGTGAGGACTCGGTGCCTGGAATAGTATTACTCCAATTTTCATCGAGTTTTACTTTCCTCCCACTTACCACTGCATATAGGTATTCCTTTTAGGAAAACCACATGGAGAGCAACAATTACATTGTTCTCTTGTGAGTTGCATAAGTACTATACTTTGGTTTCCCTAGGACAACCCACAAATTAGGCACTTATCTGATTTGGGTTCTAGTTTGTGATCATCCAAACATATGCCGAGCATCCCAAATCTTCAGGAATGAGAAACCCGGTTTCTTTCCTGTTCATATCTAATATGAAGTCTGTCTAACAGATTTTCATGGAACCTTATTCAAAATAAGTATTGTACTGTTAAATGCATATCCTGTGAAGGATTTTGGTAGCTCAGAGCGACTCATCATTAACCTTACCATATCCAACAAAGTTCGATTTCTCTGTTCGGACACACCGTCAAATTGAGGTGTCCCGGTAGGAGTCCATTGTGAAAGAATACCATACTCTTTCTGGTAATCTTGAAACTCATATGTTTAAGTATTTTACACTATGGTCCGACCGTAATGTTTTTAATACTTTTACCGGTCTGTTTTCTTACTTCGTGTCGAAGCTCTTTGAATTACTCAAAAGTTTCCGATTTATGTTTCACAAGAAACACATAACCGTAATGCGATGCCACATTCGTAAAGGTTACGAAGTATTCATATTCATCTCTAGCCTAGCTAGACATGAGCCCACTTACGTCACTATGAACGAGGGCTAACAGATCGGTGGCACTTGCACTTTTACCAAGTAAAAGGTGTTTTAGGCACTTTGCCTAATAAACTAGATTCGTAGACATTATTTGAATTAGAATCAAATCCGTCATAGTATCCACTCTTCAAAAGTGTGGATATACGAATCTTGTTTAATGTGTCCCAGACAACAATGCCAGTTTTAAGTCTCAACAAATTTATTCAGTTTGAGCTTTTGTTTTTCATATTATATGTTTGAGATTTGATTATATTCAAAATATAACTACTGTTATTCACATCTAATGTGTTTATCTCAATATCATCTTTATAAACAAAATACTTAGTGTTCTCGAATATAAAGGTATACCCGCAACGGGTTATACTAGATACAGAGATAATATTCCTAGTCAAACTAGATACATTATAACAGTCTCCTAATTTAAGTACATGCCCATAGAGCAGTTCCAAAATTTAGGTTTCTACGACCAAAATAGCGACTTTCGTCATATTTCTGACTCGCATGTCAATCTCACCTGAAGTCAGTCTCCTACTAATTAGCAGATTCTGCACATCAGTACATATTTATGTACCACATCTAGTATCAAAAATCTAATTTTGAAACTAGTAGTGAATATATTTATGACATACATACTTGAAGCCGGAGCCTTGCCCCGCCTTCACTTCCTTCATGTCTGCCTTGTCCATATGACAGTCACGCTTCTAGTGACCCCGTTTGCCACAGTTTAGGCAGACATCTTGGGATATGTCCTTTGTCTTCATAGAAGACTGTGATGATTTTTCCTTTGCCCCTTTTTATATCCCTAGAAGCCTTCGGCCAAGCCTTGACCTTCTGGGATGTTGAAGTAAGATGCGCATTGCGCTTCTTGGCCCTTTTGTAAGTTCTGGCTCTGTCTCTTTGAGCATAGCCATTAACTCTCCAAGTGTTTTCTTTTGCAATCAGTACTTCTAAGATCTAAGTATAGATATATGAAGATCCTTCAATTTCAATATCATACTATAAGGATCTAATCCTTAGTTCTGACGAAGAAATTAATGAGTTATTACGGCAAGCATAATAGATTGAGCACTAAAGTTATCATCATCATTAGTCTTCCAAAGCTCATGCTCCACTATTTGCTCAACTCCGGGCTCAGGCCCGAGATGTCACTTTATCAAATAAAGTAACTTCTCGGCTCCCAGGACTATCCTGAGGTTCTATTCCCAATCTAAAAATTGAAGCCGCTTAAAGACATTTTCACCCAGGATTTGTTTTAAACATTAATCTTTCAGTTATCTTGATTCCAATAGTCCAACTATCCAATCAACGATTTTGGGTATAATCGAATATAATGATTACTATAGTATAACTATATAATCAACGACTATTTGATTGGTTAAATTCAAATATATTTGATTACTATAATCCAATTATATAATCAATTATAAATGAAGTAGTTTGAATACAGTCCAACTGTTTAATTAAAAAAACAATTGAATATTAGTCCAACTAATATATTTAAAAACTTTTAATGACGAAAAATTGAAATGAGCCAGTATTAGCAACTATCTAAACGAAATTGCAAATTTAATACTTGCCTCCCATTATTTTTCGGCGAGCCTCTAACCCTCTGTGGAGTACTCGGGAAAACCTAGTTTCCTAATGGGCTAGGATCCCGTTAAATAACACACAACCTTGACTTTCGCCAACAAGTTGTATGAAACTTAACTAGGTAGATATCTAAGATCAATTGGATCTCATCCAATTCCTAGATCCAGTAGGTGGACATCCAAGTCTGAAATATATATCCAATATATGCCAATATATCTGATATATTCCCTAACCTTTTTCCTTTGTATCAACTAAGCCTTGGCTTTGGCTCAACAAGCTTAATGAAACCAGTTAAGCGTGACCCATTGACAGTGGGAAAGCTTCGTAATCGAGGCCGATGAACAAGAAGTGACCTTGACTTTGGCCAACAAATCACAACTTGCCCAAGGCGTACGATATGGAACAAAGCTTTCATGATTCAAACACATCTGTGATGGACAAAGGTCTCGACTTTGGCCAACAAACCAGTGCTAATCTTGGATCTTGAGAGAGAATCACCCAATGGAAGGAAAAATGCTTAATATTTGATTGAGGTTTTTTGTCGCGATTTGGAAACCAATTTATTATCTTTAATTAGGTCTCATCATACACCCTTAAGCATGCATTCTAAAAGCATAATAAGGCGCAATAAAATAATAATGATATGTGGATGGATATTTAACAAATTGTTCATATAACAAATCTCTCTCTTTCCTCTCCCCGGCTAGCACTATTCTTACTTCTACCCAATTACATAATACTTCTAAAGAAACCTCATTTACATTGAGGGGAATTGGTAAGAAGAGAATTACAAAGAGTCGAGAGATAAAGGCTGGACACGCAGGTCCAATTTAATAAATTCTAAATTTATTACAACAATTTCCAAAATTGCCCTCACCCATCTAATATCCATCCGATATACATTATTCATACAATACATCCATGTATTCACACAAAGCATGTTATCAATCAATCTAATCCAATTAATTAATCTTTGATTAATGACCATCCAATGTTCAAACAACGATTTGATTTGCGCGAGTCTAACTCGTTTAAGAATAAGTACTCAAAGTGCGAATTCTTGAATTATATCGAACTACAATTTTAAATTCAATTTAATTTGTATTCAATACTAATTCTTTATTTAATTCCAAATTAAATAATTACACTTTATTAATGTACCTTTTAGACGTAGATTCTAAATCCAATCTTTATGAGTCTCAAAGGCCCAATTAGTATCCAAAACTATTAAATTAAAGTCCAATGGACTTTTAATTAATTCTTTAGGCATGGGCTTTGGAAATTATGAGTCAAACCCAAGATGCCAAGGCCCAATTAGGAATCACCCTATGCCAAAAATCAATTTAGGCCCATTAGGCCCAATTAAAATTTTAAAGGACCATTTATCATATTTGGACTTTATGGAAATGGTTTTAGGCCCAATTGGATCCAACCAATTATCCTAAACCAAACTTGGCCCAACCAAGCCCATTAAGCCCAAATACAACAACATTAGCCCAATTCAAAATTAAAGGCTAATTTATTTAATCACAATATTCCAAATATCACAATTGTTTAATTAAAGTGTATTAGCCATAAATAATTAGTTAAATTAATATTTCCAAAACACCAATTACACTAATTAATCATGTTTTAATTAATCAACTTATGTCCAACATAAATTGAAGCAAAATCAATCCCAACATGTTTCCAATAGCTCACGACAATATAGGATATTTTTCATCAATTTTGATTTCAATCCGATTAAATCACAAATCAATATATCCATGTATTTTAAACACATCAAATGGTCTAAAATCAAAAAATCACCAAGAGCTACAAGGGTTATAAAATTCGGCCAAGCATATGGAATTAGGGGAAAATATATCCAATTTATTTTCTCAATTCCTAAGATGCACAAATCTAATTTAACATCATCCAAGCTCAACCAAATCATCAATGTGAAGAAATCATGCTCAAATCACAAAATCCCAAATTAAAGTATATAAACCCTAAGTTCATTTCATGCTTAATTTAGGCTATGATACCAATTGTTGGGTTCTCTAAGAACAAGTCCAAGATCAATTAAGCATAAAATTTGTGTGAATAATCAAAGTAAGTTGCGGAAAATGTACTCACATTGATCGGCAATGAGGATGTAGGATTTCAAAATTTTTGCTCCTTTGTGTAGTGCTTCAAGCTCCTCCTTTTATTGTATGTTGAGCTCCAAGCTTTGGTGAATGAATTCCAAACTCATGGGAGTAGTTTCCATATCACATTTGTTGACCCTTTTGTGTGTTAGCACTTGAGATTTTTGAATCAAAAATCAAAGAAAAATGACCCTAGGTTCACGCCCAATTAGAGAGAAAAAGATGAAGTTCACGCCCTTGGAGGGAATTGGGAGAGAGAGAGTGATTTTTGTGTAATGCATAATTGATTTCCAAAAACAATTATCATATACCAAATCCAATTTTTGGTATTAGTCATTCCAAAATGACAAAGTGTGATTTACAAGTTACCAAAATCCCACCAACTTCTATCAACCAAAAGTTGATAAAGTTGACTAGGTGATGTGACTTGTGTGGGCCCCACTTTAATTCAAAATCCGAGTGGGCCCGCAAACACATTCCGGGCTCGGGTTCGTTAATTCCGAATTAACGAATTTTCCGTTGCGACTTAATTAAATCAAATTTAATTAAATAATAATGCCTAGCAAAATTATTATTTAAAGTCGCTTGCGAATTATTTCTAAATTAATTCGTTCGCCCGAATTAAAATCCAATTTTAATTCCATTATGAAATCTAATTTCATTTAATATATCGAATATATCGACTAATTCCAAATTAATCGTTCTCTCTCTTTTAATTGAATTTTATCCCAGATAAATTCTAGCCCTAATTAATCCTAGATTAATTTTCTCTCTCTTCTAATTAATCCTAGATTAATTATGTTCGAGTCAAATGTCATCGGTGAATCTTCGGGAAGCGACCCATGAGATCCCTGGATATGTTGGCAGTAAATCCGGTTATCGAACTATCCGAATACGTGCGTACCCCGTACCACGTTTTTACCGATTTACAAGACATGGTTGGCTTCTAGCAAAGCACCGTGGCTACCCAATTCTCCAGAAATATTCTTTTAAGGAATATGTAATCTTTATCAGGCTTAGTATACGTAGTATTGCGTATTACAATCCAGTTTCGATATCACATGCTAGGCCGAGAGCTTCAAGAACACAAGGAAGAATTTGTTGCAAATTTTTCTAGTGCTAGCACACTCATAGAATCATACAAAGGTGATAGGGAAATCTTTCCCAAGAGTTTGGAATCCATTCTTCAAAGCTTGGAGCTTGACACTCTACATTGGAGGAGCTTGGAGCAACTTCAAAGGAAGCAAAAATTTTGAATTCTACACATCCATCCAACCGAGCATTGTGAGTATATTTCCACTATACTTCATTACGTATTCACATGATTTTATGCTTTAAATGATCTTGGTTTGTTCATTAGAACCCAACAGGCCTGCACTATGACGAGATTTGAGATAGAATTGGGCATGTGGGCTTCACATTTGACTTCATTTTAAAATAATAAAACAAATAATATAAAAAGAACCAGCATGTGGCTCACATGTATCACAATTTTTATTCTTGATTTTTCTCCATTTCTCACGAAATTAGGCAACCTTCTTTCTCTCCATTTTGTTCTTCACAGCATCCATGGTGAGTCGAAGAAATTTTCTCTTTCCTTTGCAATTTTGTTTGTAATCAAGGCACGTAAGTCCCTTAAATCTCATCTCAGTAGATAATCAAGAAATTCAAGCAAGTATTTTAGGGTTTATCATTTCATTTCATGAAATCCAAACGCGATTCATGTTCATGTGCATGTTAGAGTAAAATTGAAGTCGTAATCATGCTTGATTAGTGTTGATTTGCATAATATTGTACATGAATTAAGTTGAAATCACAAGTTTGGAAACATGTGTCATGTATGGCCGAATTAGAGTATATATGAATGCTTGAATGCTACAGCTTGGTGGAGTTATAAATGAATTAATATATGACTTTAGTCTTCATGTTAGTGTTAATATAGTGATTTATTTCATGAAAAATGAATTATGGTGGTTTTTGCTTGTGAAATGTCGTGAGCTCTCCTAAGCCATGTGCATGTTGTTTAAATAATGACGATGATGAAATGAGAACTTTCTTTTGTTTAATTCTAAAAAGACCCCTCCACGTGTTCTACAGCACAAGAATCTCGAATCTTGATTTTGTAAGAACAAAATCCTTCCAAGGTCAAGTCCAACCCTTAAGAAAGTTTGCCTTTAAGAACCTTTCTTTATTTTCTTGGAGAATATTGAATAGCGATACAACGCCATAACGTTTGCCACACATTGATAAGCTTTTTGTACCGTAGAAATAAGAAAGAATCTGTTAGGGTTGGTGCTCTGAGCGCCAATTTCTCTTGTATTTCCTTGTAAATACTTGTATAAATATTTTATTATGAATAAAATAAATAGTTTCTATAATATGAATTCTTTTATTATATGGTAAAGATGTAAATGACCATAGAATGATTGGTTATGATACTGTTGCAAAAGTGTCGCAACTGAGATTGAGTTGTATTATAACAACATCATTCTTGAACAGTTCCTGGTCAAGGTTTACATTACTTGGTCAGATAAGTAAACCCGCTGAGACTGGTACAGGTTGTATACTGGAATCTTGGATTCCAATGATTTCTCAATGATCCATGAGTCTTGGAGACTCGTATAGACATGTAGGTGTTTATATTGGATAAACACTGAACGACTCACCGAATATTCTTAATAGATGGTACACCAACGTCAATAATAATCTTCTCGGGTCGAGTGAGCATAATGGTCATTCAACTTGAGATACCACTTTGGATGTATGAGGTATCCTCCATACTTTGATGGCAGTCACGTTATCAATCTATTAAGATTAGACCTCCGCTCGTTCGTTGGGTGTGGACTGATCTTTAGGACATCCTGTGTGTATCAAGATAAAGATCCGTCAGTTCTGTGTACAGAGCATAGGTATCCATTATGGAATTAGCAATCTGTTAAATCCATGGGCCCATGGTACAATGTAGAAGTGAGTTCTAAGTGTTATTAAGAGATTGCTAATAAACATATCGACATGATTATACCTATAGAGATTTGACGTTTATATCTATATCTCTGGGATAATTAGGATATTCTGTGACAGAAGAATTATACGTATGCAGTGACCTCGACCTGTATGATTAAATGAGTTTATCCATGGTAGTCATAATTTATGGGTGGGTAGATTACAGACACGAAATTGGATTTCGTGACGGATATGCCTGAATCTAGAGAGTCTCACTAATGAAATATACTCGTAGAGCACTAGAGCAACTTTTATAAATAATATTGATTATTTATAAATCGTTTAACGGTTAAACGAAAAGATACATGCTTAAGGGGTTATTCAGCCATTTGATGATTAATGTGTATTTGGATTAAATATTTAATTTTATTAAATATACATTAATTAATTGTCAAATAAAATATTTGACACATGTCATAAATATATGTATTATGGAATATTTAAAGTAAATATGATACATGTATTTAGATATTTCTATTAAGTAATTATCTAATTTTTTAATTGTTAAATAATTAAAATAATTACATACATTTATCTTTATCATTATTATGGCTAAATATGGCTAAATCCATTTGGTGCACTTGTTATTTGCTTTAATGAAAAAAGGTATTCAAATTGATTTTTGCTTCTTTTAATATTGATTAAAAAATGTAAAATTTTGTTTCCTTTTTTGCCCTTGGAAGTTGGCAAACCCTAGCTATTTAAGCTTTTCATTTTTCATTTTGCTACATTTTTTTGCTAAGCCTAAAAGATTACAAAAAGGAATAGTTGAGAGAAAAAGAAAAAGAAAAGAAGGAGATTTGAAGAAATCTTGATACTTTGTACGTTTTTCAATTCTTTTTAACTAGAAAAATATTTATAAGGTTCCAAACTATTACATATGATGCTTAGTTGTTTCTCTATTCTTTTAGTTTTGTAATATGATGGTTGGAAGCATGAATGAAAGATGTGAACATGTATGTTATCAAAGAAAGCTTATAAAGTGTTATTAAGCTTTCTTTTAGTAATTAGATGACTTGATTGCCATTCTAGAGTTATTAGACCACTCAATGATGATCTAGAATTTTTCTTGAGTTGTTTCATAGTGGTGAGACTTATTTGGTGTTATAGAGATTAGATTAAAGTGTTGGATTGCATAAATTTGGTGTAATTTATTCAATTTGTTGAATTTGTAAAATTAGGGTTTATACCCTTTCCAAATTTAAGGCTTTTCATATATGTATTATGTAATGATGTAGATATGATGTACATTTGATTTGGTGTTGATTGGATCTGATCTTGACTTGTTTTGAACAAGATTGGAGTAAAATGATCAAAATTGAAACCTTATGGCCTTCACGGTAATTTGAAGAAAATATAGTATTTTCGATTTATAATGTATTTTGATGTGTAGGACATGTTACAATCATTTTATATTGATTTGGAATCACTCAAAATTGTAATTGATAATTTAGGGACTAAAATGATCAAAATGTAAAGTTTAGGGGTATTTCGGTAATATTGAAAAATTCTGAATTTTTGGGTAAAAATCTATTTTGTTGAGTATTGAGTGATTAAAATAAATTAATTTTTTTTAATTACCCAAGAAAAACAAAAGAAATCAGAAAAGTTGATTTTCCGGCATTCCGCTGCGTTACCCGTACTTATTGCTTAAAACCCCAATAGAATCCACTCACTCAAGATGGCACAAGTCGCTTTGTTTTGTTAAAAATGGTTATTAATTAATTATAAATTACAATGAATTCCCTTTTAAATAAGTAGCTAACCTTAATTCTACACAAACATAATAAAACCCTAATAACATAAACCCAATAACACATAAAAACCTTCAAATTTTCGTGAATATGCTTTCTAATTTAATTAAAGTTCAGCGTAATACTTAAACATAATATAATCTCAAAAACATAAAATATAAAAGCTGTAGGGATAAATTGAGTCATACCTTTAACCAATTATGATTCTGAATTTGACTTTGATGTTAACTACAAAGTGTAGATCTCTAAGTCTTATTTTTAGCGAAACTTGAATCACCAAAATTGGAAATTGGATGAGAAAGTTACGGTCAAAATACAAAACCTGCACAAATCACGCCACTACTAATGCACCATTCGAAAATTATGTCCAAAATCAATCAAGGCAGCCCATGCACATCCAAGGCCCGTTCCATACATGCCTTATACATAATAAAGCCTTCATATAAAGTCTCATGCATGGCACCAGCTCTAGAACCCAATGAGTATTCCAAATCCATAAAAATTGCCCAAATACACCAATCTGACTAGGCCAATTCTGGATCATATCACTCCCTCTCACTTGAAAAGAATCGATTCCACACCTGGATCATAGATAGTAATGATAAAATCAATTGGACAATAATTCTGGAACAAATAATAAGCACATGGAAGATAAGTGTTGATGTTTGGAAAAAAGATTTTACATTCTCCCATCTTTCCCATTCTTTTTTTCATACTCTCTTTTAAATTCACTAGCTGTCCCATTGAAATTCGTAATTACATTCACATTCTCAATCTCATTCATAGAAAATCCTACTTGCTCAAGATTCATAAAAGTCTCACAAGTGTTTACCTAAGTATTCCCGATTCACTACTCTCATTTGGACGCTCAAAACTCTCAACACATTTGGCTACATATGTATTTTCACCATCAATACATCTAGCCATGCATTAAGCTTCAAATTTATCATCACCAACAAAGACTAAGTCATCCACCTTAACAATAGCAACAACCTCCATATCACAGGAGAAAAGGCTGAAGACAACAAAGAAGACAGCAAAACCGCTTGAGCGATTAACATGAATGTACACTATAAAAGGCTCAGGCGTAACAAAGAAGAAAAGAGAAAAGAGAAAAGAGAAAAAAAGACTCAAAATGAGCAAGTAGTTTGAATTTAATGTATTTCTTATCTTTGTAATCTTTAGGGCTGTAATCTGTGTGCTTGCGCCTATTGGAGGCATATTCTTGGTATTAATCACCCCTTTCTGGGACTGTCTCAGGAGGTTTGGAACCTTACACGTGTACTAGCAAAAAATTGCGCAAACAGTTTTTGGCGATCACAGTGGGAGATTTGTTAGGGTTGGTGCTCGAGCGCCAATCCAAATCGTATTTATGTCTGATTCATGAATACAAACAATTCATTTTTCCATAATATTACTTATTTAATGGTAGCACCTCTTGTCTTTTATATACATATTCAATCTAATTATGATTAGATTGAAACAAAATCTGATTTAGTGATACGTGTATATTAGACAAAGACCCTAGGATTAACAATGTAATGCACAGTTACAACGTAGTTTATAATTGACATTGGGAAGAGTCACTATAAGTTGTATATCCTTAAATAAAGTTCCTAATCAAGATTAACTAACACGGGTCGGTTAGTAAAATCCACTGAGACCAGTACATGTCGTATATCGTGACTTGGTCCGATGGTTTATCCCAATGAACCATGAGTCTCGGGAGACTCTTATTGACATATATGTGTTTATTTGATAAACACTGAATGATTCACTAAAGATTTCCTAATAGATGGTATACCAACGTCAATAGAAAACTTCTCGAGTTGAGTGAGCATAGTGGTCATTCGACATGAGATACCACAGTGGATATATGAGTTATCATCCACACTTTGATGACAATCACTTCACCAATCTATTTAGATCAGACCTCCGCCTGTTCGTTGGGTGTGGACTGATGCTCATGATATCCAGTGCATATCAAGATAGAATCCGTCAGTCCTGTGTACAGGGCAAATGTATCCTACACGTGTTTACGATCTAGTTAATCCATGGCCGTGGTTTAAATTCGGAAGTGAGTTCTGAGTGTTATTTAGATATCGTAAATTTTAAAGTCGACTATATTATACCATAAAGATTTGACGTTCTTATCAATATCCCAAGTATAATATGGATAGCTTTGTTGGACAGTTATGACCCATAACGTCACTATTTGTACAAATCATGGTGTTGTTGTACAAATTAACTATGAGACAAAGGAAATTGCTCTTTTATCATTTGTGATTAGATCACCAAGATGAATAAATAATGAAAGGTCCATATGATTAGTTCCTGGATTGAGATGATATGAGACAGTATCAATCCATAAAGGTTTAATCATTAAATATCCCTAGTCATAGTATTATCGAGATTGGACATCGATAATACGGAATAGACTAGTATTACACTTGTGCGCGTTGTGGGAGCATAACGGCATAGTTCTCATATATTTGGGTATAGGATACTCATGCAAGTGTAGTAGGAGGTTGTGTTTTACCGATGGTACGGAAAACATCTTCGCTCTGGATAGACCCCTCGGAATTCCATTGGTAGTATTACTATGTGTCTATGGAAGTCTGAATCAGGGTAGGTGTATTTGGTCTTAACCTGAGACTTACACCGCTAATACTTGTGACAATCAATGTACTTTGGTTTTGGTCGTCCAGGGCTTTAACAGGTTCTGTGTACGCCTCTTCTGGGTATATTGAGAATCGTAGTGTATTGGGTGTGATGTCGAGATGGAAGTATCACTCCAGTAATAGTGGAGATGATGATGACGTAGGATACAAAACTGGTTCTCTAATATGCTGCAGCTATCGAGATATTATGACTAGGTCATGTATATCCGATTATAGAGACTAGTTACCAGAGATCCGATATGTGCTTCGTATGGGGCAGACACATTTCCAGCCCCAGGCCTTGCACGTGACATCCGATACTGGATCGAAATACGCAATACTACGTATACTACGCCTGATATAGATCACATATTCCTGTAAGGATATTTCTGGAGAATTGGGTAGGCATGGCGCTTTGCCAGAAGCCAACCTTGTCAACATATACGGGGATCTCATGGGTCGCTTCCCGAAGTTTCACCGATGACGTATGACTCACACTTTATTAATATGGGATTAATTAGATGAGAGAGAAAATTAATCTGGGATTAATTGCGGAGATATTTTATCTGGGATAAAATATTAAGAAAAGAGAGAGAACGATTAATTTGGAATTAATCGATAAAATAATATATTCGATATATTATACGAAATTGGATTTCGACGCGGAATTGAAATTAGATTTTAATTCGGACGAACGAGTTAATTTAGAATTAATTCGTTAGCGACGTGAATAGTGATTTTGCTAGGCATAATTATTTAATTACATCGCAATGGAAAAATCGTTAATTTGGAATTAGCGAACCCGAGCCCGGGAGTGTTTGCGGGCGCACTCGCATTGCGAATTCAAGTGCGGCCCACAAGTCACATCAAGCGTCAAATCACTAGTCACATCAAGCGTCAAATCACTTTTCACTTTGAGTGATGTGATGTCTAGTCACTTTTGATGTGAATAGTTGATGTGGTAGTTGGATGTCATTAATTGTTTTTTGCCTTTACTTTTTGAATTTCTAATTTGTGTATTAGATACACAATTTTTCCAACAATAGACAATAACACATTTTTCTCTCTCTCTCTTCAACACACACGGTTTGGAACCGTTTCCCTCCTCTCCCTCTTTCGGCTTTGGAAGCCAATTTCTTCTCCATTTTTCTGTCAAAAACCATGAGATGAAGAAGAAGCAATGTGATGATTTTGTTGCAAAATCAAGAGTGCTAGCACACATTCGGGGTCTTGCGAAGGTGATAGGGAAACCGACTTGTCAGCTTGGAATCACCATTCGAAAGCTTGGAGCTTGGAGATGGCCGAAATTTTGGAGGACAAAAAGCCCACTGCCGTGAGCCACCTTGGAGGTTGCTTGGAGTTTTTCTTCGTCGCATCGCTCAATCGCTCAATGTAAGTATTCCACAACTTCCTTGATGTATTCACATAAAAATGTTTCCTTGCTTGATAATGATCCTTGGGACCTTAGAGAATCCCAACAAGCTTGTGACAGAGGGATTATACGTATGCAATGACCTCGACTTGCATAGTTTAGCAAGATTATCCGTGGTCGTCATAATTTACGAGTGGTTGAATTATGGACACGAAATTAGATTTCATGACGGATAAACCTAAACTTAGAGAGTCCCACAATATGAAGTGTACTCGTTGAGCACTTGAGCAACGCGTTATGAATAATATAGATTATTCGTAATACTTCACCGGATTAAATGAGTTAATTCGAGTCGTTTAAACGGTTAAACGAAAATACATGCATTAGGGGTATTTCGGTCAATTGATAATTAATGTGTATTTGTATTTGATACAAAATTTGATTTGATACAGATTAATTATTTGTCAAATGAGATTTTGACACATGTCATTAATATATGAA